>CAUYRT010011542.1:0-10268 GCA_963574885.1 Lepilemur ruficaudatus
ACCTCACCCAGCCCATATACCTGGCACCTCAGCTTCCTAAGCATGCAGGCCTATGTACCATGCCCAGCAGCATTCATGAGCACATAGAGAAGTAAAACCCAATGAAAATCAAGTAGGTGGCAGGGGAGGAGGGATGGGTACATAACGGGTACAATGTACACTATCTGGGTGATGGGCACACTTATAACTTTGACTCAAGCTGTACAAAAGCAATCCATGTAACCAAAACATTTCCATGGATTCTTAAAGCAAACTATTACTAATAGCAATCATGTACCATAATACCTACCTACATGCAGCTAGTCACAGATGTTGCAAGATACATTTTCTGACTCAAATACTAAATAAATAGAGGAAGATGAAACAATTACAAGCCCCTGTATTTTAAAAAAATAAGCTTTATTTCATTTTATCACAAAATAATACATGTGTTACATCAAAAACTTAGAAAATACAAAAGCAAAAGAGAGATAAATAAACGCCACCATAACCCTCCTGTCCTGAGATAAGCAAAGTATAATTTGTATGTCCTTTAGTGGAAGGAACACAGATTACTTCCTTCTGAATCTTCCACAGGGTTCAGCTCTGAGCCTTACATAGGTGAGGTCACTGATTTCGTACGGGCCAAGGAAAAACTTCCCCTTTGCTCTCTGAAGGTTTGCTAAAAAATCAACTCACAAAAGACAGATTAATAGGAAAAATGGCATACAAATTTATTAGCTTGCATAGGAGAGAATCATAGAGTGATTGCCCCATATCCCAATGGGTTACAGATGATTATATACCCATTTTGTTCAGAGAAAGAGAGGTGGGGAAGTGTGGATGATTTTATGGAATAATAAATGATTTTTAGGGGAACTCATGACCTTAAAGAGCATACCACGGCCTGGGACAAAGTCTGTAGAACCCATAGAACAGACAGTGGTTTGTGACAAAGTCTGTCCAAGTGTATAGACAGACTTCAGTCTTTCTTCCTGCAATAGGAGTTCAGTCAATGAAAACTCAGGGAAGGGGTCAGAGGTAATTGTTCTCTGCTTTAGCAAGTCCAAACTTTAGAAAGATTAGAGAACTTCAGAGAACAACTTCACCCTGTGCTTTGGGAGAGACAGAGAATTGAGAGACATGAGGAGGGGGGAGGTCAGACAGACCCTGAGGCTCCTTCTTCAGTTTAGTATGTCAAAGCACCATATTTTGAAGTGTCAGTTTCTGAGCCTCAACATTTTCAACTTTGATCAAGCATATGTGATATCTGTAAGTACATAAACAGAAGCATATACCTGGGCTTCCGACCTACTGGCTCAGATTTTTTAAGTGGTGGCCTAGATCATAGTAAAGAAACTCCACGGTGATTCTCTCACTGTTGCCAAGTAATGGATTCAATACTGAAAAACCAGTTTTTAAATCAAATTAAGGGTTTTTGTCGAAAAATAAAATAAAAGTGGGTACACAAATAGGATATAATACCCTTTTCCCCTAACTGTTGAAATTTCTTTTATTCCTAATGCATCAGGCCAGCAGGGAATTGCCATGCATGTTTGAAAATTAGTGTTCAATGTCTTGAGAGTTCAGCCTCATTCTTGTTGAACAAGGCACGGGCCCAGGACTGTACTTAATGACTCCAATGGCAGATTTTTAAGGTTGGCTGGCTGTTCCATGTGCCACTTACTCAAGCGCTTGAAAATAATCTTCAAATATCATTACATGTTTTGTGCTATTGACCCCACCCTCACTGTTACCTTGAAGTATGCTGCTTTTGGATTCTTTTGAGTTTGGTAACACTTGGAACCCATCTTTTGGCTTCTTAGGCTTTTCATTTCCCAATAAATTCTTTCTGGTTTTTGTTCTGGCTTTTCTCAATAGCTTCCTCTTCGAAATTCTTTTCTACTGCTTTGTCCAGGAAAACCACCAGCTAGGCTGACACTGTGGCCTTTGCCTACAGGGGACCTTAGAACTCAGAGGCCAAACCATTAAGAAGAACAATTTAATTGAAGTGCCCTAAGATTTTTCTCTTCATTTCGGACATCTTTTTTTTCCTTATTTAAGATTCTGTATACAAATCTATAGGGCACACTTTTATTCATCCACTCAACAAATACTAATCGAGCACTCATTATGTCCCAGGTGCTGTTTGAGGTTCTGGGGATTCAAGAATAAATAAAATACACAAAGGCCTGGTTGGTAAAGATCTTTCAGTTTAGTGGAGGGGTTTGAAAAGAAACCAATGACTCTATTTGTGCCATAAGGAAAAATTAAACTGCTTATGAAGCTATGATAGTAGGAGTGCATATTTTATATAAGGTGGCCAGAGGATGGTCTCCTAGGAGTAGTAGGTGACCATTTCATGTAGGAGGTCCAGAGACAGCTACTCTTTGACCAGAGAATTGAAGGCTGGAGGGAGCAAGCCATGTACATAACTGTGGCAAACAGTGTTCCAGTCTGAGGCAACAACAGATTATATACCCTTTAGTTGGAGCATATAAAGACAAGGAAAGGGGCCACTGTGGCTGGGACAAAATGATGAAAGTCACAGAGGTAGAAGATAAGGTCAGAGAGACAGTGCAGAGAAGAGGGCAAGAACACATAGGATTTGTAGGAAAAAGTAAGGAATTTGGATTAATTCCGAGGGAAGAAGCCATCAGAAGGTTTTGGAAAAAATAATGACATTGTCTGACATATTTTAAAAAGGTCACACTGACCACAAGGAGGGAATAAGAGTGGAGGCCATTACAAATGTCTAGGTGAGGGTTAAAGGTGGCTGGGATGAGGTTAGTGATAGTGGAGGTGATGAAAAACCATCATCATTTGATAGTAGAGCCAACAGGATTTGCCAACGGACTAGATAAGGTATGACAGAAAAAGTAGAGTGAGCATGACTCCAAGGTTGTTGGCTTGAGTAACTGACAGAGTGGAGTTTTCCTTTACTACAAATGGGGAAGAAAGTAGAAGAAGCCAGTTGGAAGTGGGTGAAATTATGGGTGCAATTTTAGGCAATTTGGGATACCTGTTAGATATCCAAGTGGTGATGTAAATAGCCAGATAGGTACATGAATTTGAGTTCTGGGCAAAGGTTTAGACAAGAGTTGTAAATTTAGGGGTTGTCAGCTTCAAAATAGTGTATTTGTCCAGATTGTATGGATGCAAATACCAGAATAGCAAAATCACGTTGGTTTAAATAATGTAGCAGTTTATATCTCTTTCACACAAAAAGTCTGAAAGTGAGCAGTCCAGGAGTATGACTCCACAATCATCAGGGAAATAGACTCTTTCTATCCTGTTTCTCTGCTATACTCAATGTGTGACTTGATCTTACGGTATAAAGTGGCTACCTGAGCACCAGCCATTCTGTCTCCATTCATGCCAGCAAACAGAAGAAAGGATGAACTAGACTATGTTCCCTTTTTTAAGAATCCTGTGTAAAAGCTGCATGTGACATTTCTGAGTACAGCCCACCGAACAGAACTTAGTTATTTGGACACACCTGAGTGCAAATGGACTGAGAAATGCAGTCTTTATTTAGGAAAGACATATGCCAGCTAAAATCTGGGGTTCCTCTTACTGGAGAGTAACTAAAATGCTAAGTCACAGATGATATTAGTCAGGGCACCAGATGAGCTCACTTAAATGTAGATAAAGGAAGAAAGGCCAGCCCATATTTTCCTATAGACGCAGATATTTCTACTTTCCCCAGTCCTCTGGCAAAGGTCAAATCTGTATCTTGCTTTGTCTCACTTAACTATTACTGTGGAACAATTTACTCCAAAGTGAACTGATTTATAACAACAACTACTTATGCATCCATGTGTTTATAGGAGTTTAGATGAATGATTTTTCTACTGATTTCCTTGGGATCTCATGAGGCTGCAGTCAGATGCCAGCTGTGGCTAGAGAGTCCAATATGGCTGCCGTCACAGTTCTAGTGCCTTGGTGGGGATGACTGGAAGTCTAGGCTCAGCTGGGATGTTGGGATGGCTAAGTCTCTCTCTTTCCATGGAATTTCAGGGCCTCTCTCTCTCCACATGGCCCTTCTATATATGTTTTTTCATGTAGTCTTTCCTGCAGGGTGTCCAGGCTTACTACATGCTAGCTCAAGGCTCACAAGAGCATAACAGCAGAAGTTACCTGGCCTTCTTAAGACTTAGTTCCAGAACTGGCACATTTTACTTCTGTTGCATACCCTTGATTAAAGTGTTGCAGGGCCAGATTCCTTGTGAGAAGGGCCTTCACAAAAGTGTGAATACCAGGAGGCAGAGCTCATCTTTGCAGATTAGCTACTATGTGCTCTAATGACCAAAAAGGTTGACAAATGTGATATGCCTGCATCATCTAGAAAGCAGGTTGAAGATATTATTTTGCCCAAGTACAAAACCATGGTATCCTCGCTGAGATCATCGCATGGCTTCCTGGTTACCATAGGCATACTATAATGGAGATCTGTAAAAATTCCATTGAAGGTGACTAGAATACCCACGGAGCTGTGATGTGAATTAGTCAAATGAATATTTGAATGCATCCCATGTGTCAGATGCTGTATTAGGAATTTTAACAAACATTATCATATTAATCCTCACAATAGTACTACGAAGGAAGTAACGTTGGCATTTCACACATGAGGTGGAGCAAATTGTCCAGGGTTACGCATTCTAATTAAGGGTAGAGCTTGCAGGATTTAGCTCCTGTCATTTTCTCACACTTGACCTGGTACTCATGCTGACTCATTTTGCATTTCGTGCCTCTGTGGCTTTAGAAATGATGTTTCACCAGGAACACCTGCTCCTCCATTGATTGCCTGGGCATTTATTTTCTAAATGAAGCTTAGGAAATCATCTTCTCGGACACCTTCCCTCACCACATTTTTTCACCTTCTGATGTCTTTATTTAGCCTTTTCTCTCCTTCTCAAGTACTTTTATACACACTTATAATTGTAACTCTAATAAGTATAACTCTAATTATAATTGTCTCTCTAATTGACTATGAGCTCCAGTGAGGGCATAGACATTTTCAAAAAATCTTTTTGCTCCAGGAAACAGCCCAGTTCCTGGCATCTAGTGATTTCATTGATTAAGGATTAAATAAATGAAGGCATAATCTTTGCCTTTAGAATAAGTCATGAACTTCTGGGGCCAGGCAGGTAACATCAATATGAACTATTAGACTTAGCATAAACAGTAGGAAGTGGAGGGGGATGGGGAGAGTGCTAGGGTGATTGCAGAAAGTTTGGCTCCACCTAAAGATATTCAAACTCAAGCTTTTAATAAAACAACAACAAGCTTAAAAAAGAAGCTATGAACCAGAATAGGCTTGTAGATGCAATTTTCCACCCTTGCCATAGAGACCTTATAATCTCATTAACGGGGACAAATACTAAAAGAAACAAGAAAGGACTGAATTAAGTAGGAAGGGGGTCATCCATAGAGCTCCCACATTCTGCAATGCACTGAGGAGGCAGAGCAGATTAATTACTTGGCCAGGTCACAGGCCACCTCTTTAAGTGGCTTCTGTGGTCACAAGCCTTTTTAATTCCCTTTTTCCCCTTTTTAATTTAGCATGTTTTTTATTCAGTGTCTGCATAGTGCCCTAGGACAGTGCGTGAGTTTACACAGCTTCCAAAGACACCGTTTGTGCTCTTGAATAATTACTTGAATCTGGATCAGAATTTTATTATCCAGCACAAGAGCAGTAGGAAGCCTCCTATCAGAAGGATCATTCTATTCTTGGGCTCTCAATTAGAAATGGGAGGGACCTTAGAGGCCATTTAAGCCTAGAGAAGTTCCTTTATTGCTTCAGGTCACACAGATGCTCTGCGTCTGAGCGGGAATTCAAACTTCAGTCCCCAGCATAGCATGGGAAAGCTGATGCTCTGATCACTCACCCTCTAGCTGAGTCCTTTATAAAGTGTATTCTATGGGGGCTCCTGAGGGCCACAGGGCAGGGAGGGGGCGGGTGTTGAGTAAGGAGGGCTCTGGACTCCCTGAGCCCCTGCCATCTGAGCTGCTCTCCTTTCTATATATTTCAAATATTGGGATTCTCTTAATTTTTCAAAATAAAGCCTTTTATATTTTTTTTCAGTTTCAGAATACTATGAGGTGCAAACATTTTGGTTACATATAATGCCTTTGCCTTGCCCAAGCCAGAGCTGTAAGCATGCCCATCCCCCATACAGTGAGCTGCGCACCCGTTAGCTGTGAGTTTACCCATCCCACTACCCCCTCCCACCCGCCCAGCACCCAATGAATATTGCTTATATGTGAACACTGAAAGCCTTTTATTAATAGCATAAACACAAATGTAAAGAAAATAACATGTCAGGTTAAATTGGTCAAATCTTAACATTTTGCTGCTTTATACTTCTCTTCTGTCCTTTCTTCCTCCCTCTGCCTGACTCCTCTTCATCCTCTATCTTTTCTTCCTTCCTCCTTTCACTTCTTCCTTTCTTGCTTCCTTTTCTCATTCTCTCACACTTCTCTCTTTCCCTCACCCTCCTTCCTTTCCTTTCTTCCACCCTCCCTCCCTTCCTTTCTTTCTTCTTTCTCCCATTTAAAAATAAGTAACACATTACAGATATGGACAGAGGCCTCTGTGCACCTCTTTCCTATCCTATTTCCCTCTTCTCCTCCCTGGAGGTAACCTCTATCCTCAAGTCATAGTTCTTATAGGCACCTCAGGGATATTTCTTATCCCTAGGTCTATTTTATACCCTTCCCTCCATATACCCCAGAACAATACACAGCACTTTTCATAGGCCTGCACAACGTTTATACATGGTGTCTGTTGTTTCTTGGGTTTTCCTGAGATCGAGATTAATGTGTAGGATATTTATCAGGAAAAATTCTTGGGATAAGCACCTGTAGGAGGCTGAGGAAAGAAGCATGATGTAAAGCAGAGAGAAGCTCACCTACAATGCAGTCCCAGCAGATACTTTGGCTCTGGCTCACCACTTTTTTTTTTTCTTCCAGCCAAGGTCCTCTTCTTGGCATAGTAAATCTGCTTTGGTTAACTTTTTTTGGAGCTTGGCTAGTCTCAAAATTAATGTCTGAGCCCCCTCCTCAACTTTCTCTGCTTTTCCAGTTAGAAAATAAGAGTTTTCTATATGCTACCAAGGGGACCCTCTGACTTTCCCACTTAGCTTTTAATTACTAATTAATCACTTTAAGGTCTCTTTATCTTTTTGCAGAGCTTTAATTGAGTTTAGCAATAGTCACCCAACTGCTGTGCTCTTGTAGTGACTATTTCCTCCATATTTCTTAAACGCCTGACATAGTATATATTAACTGATAATTCATTTCCTTCCATTGGTGTGCCATCTCAGTTCAAGGCTGTAAATATTTTAAGAATTGAACTGCTACCTTATGCTAGAGGCTATCTGTGCTCTATTTGCTACCAGTGATGGGGCCCTGATTCAATTATCCTGGACTTGCCTTCAGCTACATATAACACTGTATTATTATTATTGTATTGATAAGAAGCAGATGTAATAATTGGTTTATGGTAACAGAGCAGTTCTTCCAGAAGGTTACATTATTTTTATATTTTATATCTATAATTCTCATTCTATGAGTGGATTTAGCCCAAGCAATCTTTGCAAGTTTTAGCCAATAAGACATGTGGTAACCAACTCAGAAGTTAGAGTAATAGAGGTTTAAGCTGGTTATGTCTATTTATTTTTAACTTATGACAATAAATAGTGTTTTATTAACAGTATCAGAAAATTTTAATGTACTTCCTTAAACTACACATTTTCAACTTTTAGGAATCTAATTTTTTTTTAGGTAGCAAAATTCAATGGAGATCAAGCTAGAGAGGGGTTTGGGAGCAGCCAATCACTCCCGTTTCTTTTGTTATATCAGGTAGGACTTATCAACTCCTTCTCTGTCACTTGAAGTTGCAAATTAACATCAATTAATTAAAGACAGTGGCATACTTTCTAAAATTTTGCTTGGCAGTTAAGATGTTAGCAATTCCACTGTGTTCTTTTTTCGTGGCTACTCTAACATCAGTAGCTCTATAAATGTGATGAGTAGCTCTACCAGTGATGGGGCCCCAACTCACGTGAAGGCTAACACTTTCTTAGTGTGATGGATTTTGTTCATTTGGGGAGAAGTAAATGGATTTTTTCATGGAAAAATTAAATTTAAGTTAAAGCAGGGCTCTACAGACTTAAATCCATTTTCAGATATGTTCTGAAAGCCAGACTCTGCCTATACTGATCTGGTAGGATTACGTGATTTATATCAGCTGTTACTGTTGTTTTATCAATGAGACCAGATTCCATCCATGTATATACACTGGTGATTCTAAAACTTCTAATCTTAAAGGTTACCTTGGTAATAGAAGTTTTCTATTTCTAAAAATGTATCCTAATCTCTACTTGTATGCTGTGGGAGTTTCACATCAAATAGTTGAATTTAGGAAGGAATGAGTCGAAAACGTCCAAGCATAACAGAAAAATGTTATTGAACACAGTGCTTATTGAAATTCTTTAGGGAAAGGGAAAAATGGCCACTTACAGGCCACCTTTCCTTTTATAGGAAACTTTAAAATAAATTCATAATGGAGATGGAATGGTTAAGAAAAGTTCCTCTCCCCTATAAATTGAGGAATTGTGCACCTATTATAACATAGTGATTACTAATTGACTCAATGGAGATATTCTTCTGTTATAAAATTTTGGGAAGAGTATGTGTATGTGTGCATGTGTTCATGTGTGTGCCTCTTGGGAGGGTTGCACGTATATTCCAGAGTAGCCAGTGAATCAGAAGCAGAGGGAGATGTCGGGTCTGTCATGAGATCTCATTTGGACATGCTTATAGCAGGCCAATAAACTGTTACACCACTGGCACATTTCAACACTGATGGTAATGCTCTGCTGGTACAGCCTGGCCAAATTGACACACTCAATTATAGCCACACCATTGCTCATTTACTCTCAGAGTTTTCACCTCTGTTTGAAAGCACTGCTCTTTGGCAATCCATGTGGTTCAGCTTAGAGGACTATTTATTACATCCCTTGTGCTTGAACAGGACATCAATATGACCACATTCTTATTCCTCAGGGAGAGAAAGAAGAGTCAATGCCTAGGTGTTCATGAATAATGTGCTTGCCTCTAGCTCTCCAGACTTCTGGAAAGCCTGTTTTTCTATAAGAACTTATCATATCTGTTATAATTACATTTTGGTTCCACTATCATATTAGACTTGGAACTCACTGACAATAAATATAAAAATAGGAAATTACTTTTATAAGCTGTGAACAACTAGTTAAAGAGCAATAAATTGGAATGCTAGTTAAATTTGAATTTGGGAGATTAGTTCTGAAATGATAAATAAAGGCTATTTTAATAAGGTGTCTTCTAGAAAGTAGGTTTCAATGACATCTTGATAAACACAGGCCAGTTACAGAGTTGAGTCAGACTGCTTCTAAACTCTGATGTTATTAGTTTGGGGGAGCAATTGGCCCAGCATCATACAGAAGTTTCACAAGGCTCATAATGTAACTTCTTCCCTGAGCCTCTGGCATCCAGGCATTCAAGTGCATACAACTTAGTAATATTTTCACAGCAGAATCCTGCAGGCTTTGAGTGATGTTGCCATTTCCTAGAGTTCTCAGCAGTACAGCTCTTCCACCCAGTTGCAACCAATTTCACTGATCAGTAGCTCTGGCTTAGCTTCACCTTCATAAATTTAATAATTCACTTGGCAGGTACAAGGCAGACAGATCTCAGAAAACGTGCAGATTCTTGGAACAGCCAGGAAAAAGACTCACTGATTTTTTACTTGCTTTTGGATTTCAACACTTAATTTGGATATGGGGATGACTCAGTGGTTCCAGCATATGCAAGCACCAGAGATTTTTTTCCCCCATTCCTTAATTTTTATTCTACTTTCTTCTGTAAAATGACTTCAATCTGTGGAATCCATTTAAAAGCCATGGATAACATTAGGTTGCTAAATGTGGCCAGTCATTGGACCTTAGAGTTGTGCCAGTGAAGCACAGGAACAGAGCATCACTCCATCTGCTCTGGACATTGCTGTGGGCACACCCTACTGTGATCATACGCAGACTTAGTTTATATAGTGTGTGTGCGTGTGTGTGTGTGTGTGTGTGTGTGTGTGTGTGTGTGAGAAAGAGAGAGAGAGAGAGAGAGAGAGAGAGAGAGAGAGAGAGAAGAGAGAAAGGGACAAAGAAACGGGGAAAAAATGTGTGTGCAAATGTAGTTCCTCCCTTTTCTCATAAATTTTGAAGATCTATCCATTTCATCACCAAGAGGAG
>CAUYRT010011543.1:0-19883 GCA_963574885.1 Lepilemur ruficaudatus
CTGCCTCAGCCTCCCAAGTAGCTGGGACTACAGGCATGTGCCACCATGCCCGGCTGATTTTTTTCTATATATATCTTTAGTTGGCCAATTAATTTCTTTCTTTCTATTTATAGTAGAGATGGGGTCTCACTCTTGCTCAGGCTGGTTTGGAACTCCTGACCTTGAGCGATCTGCCCGCCTCAGCCTCCCAGAGTGCTAGGATTACAGGCGTGGGCCACCGCGCCCGGCTTCAACAACTCTTTAATGAATGAACTGTCAGTCTTCCTGGCTAGCTACTCTCTGAGCTCCTTAAAGGCAAAAATTTGGTTTTTATTTGGTTTTGCAAGTTCAGTATTACCTAGCACATAGCATAGATATAATAAGAATTAGTTTTGTGGATTCCCTCTTGGGGAAATAGGTCAATTCAAGGATAGTTTCAATAGGTAGAAATCAAGAAAAGAGCAATTTAATGACCTTTCAGGTTTCCACATCATTTCCCTGTTTCATCTGCAATCCTGTAAGGGCTTTGGACTGTACATTTATTGACTGGACTCTCCTAAAGTTTAGTGGTGCTGGAGTGTAACTGAGTAAGTTCATGGTGTTAAAAAAAATAGAGGTGGGGCGATGTATGCTGGTCATTTATTTGTGATGTCCCTAATAGGGCCAGGTGCCAAGAACTGAGAAGAGTTTTCCTGGATTGGGAGAAAGGGGAGTAGTGGGTCTGCTAAGGCGGCACTGTGGAATGTGCATCTTAGAAACCACTGCTGTAATACAGCTTGAGGCGGGGCGTCTGTTTGGAGTTTTATGGAAGGGAAAGGGAGGAGGGAGAAGCGCTCAGTAGCACGTCTGGTACGGGGCCATTAAGTAAAATGGTAGTTCTAAGGTTCCTTTCAGCTCCAAGATTGTAAAAAGGAAGGAAGTGAGGGAGGAAGGAAGAAGGAGAAGAAAAAGAAATTCTAGCCGATTTTTCCAAAGCGATCCAAGTAACTTTTTGACACCGTGCACTGGGCGTTGAACGCCAGTGACTTCCCTCACTGGGAAAAGGCTCGGGTGACTACCTAAAGCCACCGCAGACGCGATTACCCTCGCGGGACGCCACGCGGCTCCCTTTGAGAGGCAGCGCTGCCGCCACGCGCGGGGCGTGCGCGGCCCGAGGCGGCCCGGGGGCCGAGGGTGGGTGTGCGCTGGCAGCCGCCGCGGAGGAGGGGCGAGGGAGGCGCGGGGCCCGCGCTCTTCCCGGGCGCCCGCCGGGGTAGTGGCGGCGAAGGGCATGGCAGAGACCGGGCGCGGCCCGGCGGCGGGGCCGCAGCTCAACGCGCTGCCCGACCACTCGCCGCTGCTGCAGCCGGGCCTGGCCGAGCTGCGGCGCCGGGCCCTGGACGCGGGTGTCCCGCGCGCGCCGCTGCCGCTCAGCGACGCCTTCCTGCTGCGGTTCCTGCGCGCCCGCGACTTCGACGTGGACCTGGCCTGGCGGGTAAGCGTGCGGTGCCCGCGGGACTGGCTGCCTGCGGCAGTGCCCGGGCCCTCCCGCAAGCCCAGGGTGCAGGCAGGACCCTGGCGGGGACCAGGACCCCGGCTGGGGACGCGCACTGACGCGCCCTGCGTGGGCGCGGTGGCCGGAGGTGTTCCGAGAGATCCGCGCCGGTCCGTCCCGTTTCTCTGAGTCGTGAAAACCGCGAAACCTGAAAAGTGCTGGAGCCCTGGGGTGATGGCCTGTTTAATGATTCCAAGCCCTGCACTCTCGCCCTAGAGCGGGCTTCTGAGCCTATAAAGTTTGGAGGCAGTGCCTTCCTCTGGCTGGAAGAAAGCCTGTGCTGTAAAACAAAGTAACAGCTGAGAAGCTGGAAACTCAGACTTGTTACTTGTGAGCAGATGACGCCATGTGGCGGGGAAAATGAAATTGCTGGTAAACTGAAGTTCCGAAGCCATATTATTAATTGCAGTACTTAAGTGTCGAGACAGTAAAGCAGCCCAGTGTATTTCGAGTGACGGGGGTAGTGGGGTTGGCCAGTGGGGCGGTTCTTTTGTGTTTCCTGTTATGTAACAGACCAGGTGCTGGAAAGTCAGGAATCTGAAAGAGGGATGTGGCCTTGACTTCTGTCACTTTAAATAATAGTGAAAACATCTACCTCATTGACTGGTTGTGAGGATTGAACATTAACCAGTTTAACAGAACAAGCTGTGCCCAGCACAGTGCCTGGCCCGTGGGAAGCACTCAGCAGTTGGAGGGGACCTAGCCTTTTCTCCAAGTGGCTTCCTCAGTGCCCGGCTGCAAGTTGGGTGGCAGGGACGGTATTAATAGTAGAGAATGCCAAGGTGTCTCAGTATGAGGTTTTTTTAAAACTAATTTTTCTTGAAAAAGTCAAGTTATGGTAACAATAATCCAGGTAACACAAAGTAGTAAGAAGTGCAAAGTAAGTTTCTAAAAGTAACTTTCTAAAGGAAAAAAGTTCCCCACTCCAAACCTCAGTTTGCCAGTCAGGTACTCAGAGGCCAGTTCCTGTAACCTGTTTCTTATTTACCTTTCCAGGCACAGCGTTCACACAAGCATGTGTGTGTGCTTTCCATTTTGCCTTTCTTGCCTGTCTTAGCACAGGGATCATCCCCTACCAGCTTGTATACACCCATCTTACTCCTTATGGGGCTGCTGTCATTCCACTGGGTGGATATACTATACCATATTAAAATGTATCCAACCAGTGCCCTGTTGTTGGACATAGGGCTCGTTGCCAGCTGATGCCCGCACTGCCTTGCGTACTGTTCATTCCTTCATTCAATGATTATTACTTATACAATTCCCCTAGTAGGACACGGGATGAGATAAACAAGGCGGCTGTGGTTTCCTCCATCACTGACTGGCGTTTAGTATGTCTTTGTACTTTGTGCATAAATAAGAATATATCCTTATAGGATAAATTCAACCCATAAAATTACTGGATGAAGTGAGATGTATATTTTTCAGTGTTGAGGATTATAAAAAACTGTTCTCTAAAGAGTTTGCACTGATTTTGTCACTCAGTTACGTAATGATGCCTTTTTCTTCATATTATCACCTGTGTTATCAAACCTGACTGTGTACAAACTTGCGAGATGAGAAAGAGTTTTATTGTTATTACAATATGCATTTAATTATAAGTGAGATGAATCATCTTTTATATATGTAAATTTTTAAAATTCTTTTCCATTTAACTGGCAATGGCCCATTTTTGCCATTTGTTCATTTTTACGTTTTAGTGACCTATAAAATATCTTTATGTATCAAAGAAAATAGCCCTTTGTCCTAGCTTGTTTCCTGTCTTTCGACATTATTTATACTATTTTCTTTCTATGCAGAATTTAATTTGTTTTAAAAAATTTTTGAGACACTCTTGTCACCCCAGGTAGTGTGCAATGGTGCCATCAGCTCACTGCAACCTTGAACTCTGGGCTCAGGCAATCTTCCTGCCTCAGCCTCCCGAGTAGCTGGGACTACAGGTGCACACCACCACACCTGGCTAATTTTTTTCTATTTGTGGTAGAGACGGGGTCTCACTCACACTGGTCTTGAACTCTTGACCTCAAGCGATCCTCCTGCCTTAGCCTTCCAGAGTGCTAGGATTATAGGTGTGAGCCACCGTGCCAGGACTAAAATTTTTTATGTAATCAAATGTATTGATTTGATTGTTCTTTTGTTGGTTCTGGGTTTTATAAACTCTTCTCTTATCCAAAATTTTTTCTAGTAATTTATGGCTTCTCTTTTTTATGTTGGAGTCATTTATGTATTGGGATTTATTTAGATGTTAGGAGAGAAATAGGGATCCAGCTTCATTCATTTTCATTATGTCAGATGGCTACGTAAATGTTCCAGCCTCATGAGTAATAAACTAGTATGTACTCAGCAGCTACTGAATATGAAAATCCAATCTCAGGTCCTATTTAAACCTGCAGTTTAAGTAAGGCATTAAACATATAAATAACTAACAATAAAAAGTATATCATTTACTGATTTCATTTTAGCTACTTTTTAAAAGGTAATGTCTAAGTAGAAAAAGAAATAAAATTTACATTCAGCCTCTGTGATATTGTTTTTTGTGTATTCCTTGTTTTATTGAATTGTTTTCATTCCACCATTCCCTTGAGGAATTGGCTAGCAGGACTGTGTCTAAATCCACTGGACAGAAGTCAAGTTTCTGTCTGTGAACTCATTGTCTTACATTTCTGCCAACTGGAAAGCAAAGGGAAAGGGTAAGAGTGAATCTGTTTTTTCATTTTCCTCTGAGATGGTAGTTAATTCAACTCAAACTCCCATATTTTTAATATAAAAGCCCTATAGTTTTTGTGTGAAGAAAGCTTGATAAATACCTCAGTTATGATGAAATTTCTCAATATTCTAGTTTTTATATTTGAAGTTATAACGGATTAATAAGGTTTTATAATCCTAATAGCTAATATGCTTGTCAAATGCCAGGTACTTTGGTAAATAGTATGTGCATGGATTATCTTATTATATTCTCATTTTAGAAGAAACTGAAATATAAGGTATAAGTAATTTGTCAAAAATCATGTAGCTGTTAAGTGCTGGAGCAGAGATTTGAACTTAGGTGGAGCACAGGATTGCTCTCAAATACACTGCACTTGCCCCTTTGATTTAAAACAATGAACGTGAAAAACAACCAATGGTTAACTTCTCTGCTCTACACATTCTCATGCATGCCACAAGTGAATAGCCTGCTTCCTTATATTTTTGTTACATGTGATAAGCTTTTTATCCTTTATTTATCTTTATAGTTTTCTCAAAGACTTTGAAGCTTTCAAAGTTCCATAGACTTTCCCTGCTGATTTCCCTCTAAATGTAGCTTCTTTTGTAAAATTTATCATATCGCGTGTCAATTTGAGGTTCCAGTCTGCTCCTGATAAGTTCTGTCCTTGAAAAAATGTATAATTTCTCAGAGCTTTATTTTTCTTGTGCATTTAATGCCTTAACAATAGTAACAATCGTGTGAGGAGGAAATGAAATGATACTGGTAAACCCTATACATGTGGCACAGATAACGATGGTGGTTATTTTGTTTGAAAGTACATGGAAAATGTAAGAAGAAACTTACCCTATTACAAAGAATAGTTAAACCATAATCTTTAAATATTTATTTATTTCAAATATTTGTACAAAACAGGCACCTTCCAATACTGAATATTCACTTTTAGCCAATTTTTCTTTGTTGTTGTTGTGGACATAGGGAGGTTTGTTTGTGAATCGGTCACTAGCAGTTTATATAGTGTATTTATATTAATTGGTCTATCAGTTTATTTATCAGTGAAAAAGTAATGATCAAAGACCCAGGTTTAAATATTTCAATTTGCAAAAGTTAAGGTCAGAGGCATGGCAGTGATTTGCGAATCTTTATAAACGTCATTTTTTTTCAAGTGGTTTACTCATGCATCAATTTATTCTTTCATTCTGCACACGTGTGTTTTCTCCTGGGTGCCCAGTACTGTGCAGAAATAAGCTGAGCACTCTGCCTCTATTACCTAAAAGAACCCTTCTAATGAAGCCACAACTCTTATCATTCCATAGGAAAATTAAACTGTTATTTTTAAATAGTTTCTAATATGCTGCTTCCTGCATTTTGCTTGAATTAGAATTAAAGGGAGTTTTAATGCTGTAATGTTTTATGTGTGAGGAAACTATCAAAAAGGTAATACGCATTTAAAAATACTATTAACAGTTATTCTGGTGTCCCCTAAGACAGGAGGAGGAAGAGAAATTCGTCTCACAGACTAGAATGAATATACCAGGTTCTACAATGTGCCTGTTGTTTTCGCTGCTTTTGGAAACGGCAATTTAGGTCACTGATTATTTCTTTATTGGCAAATCGACTGACTTCCTTCTTACCTCTCTGTTGAATTTAACTCTTAGCAATATTCTCTCTTTTTTTTCTTTTGGTTAAGACAAGTTTGTTCAATGCAGAAATGAAAGAGAGGGAGAGAGACAGCAAGAGAAAGAGGGAGGCAAAATCAGAGAGAGGAAGAGAGACAGGGAAAGGGCAGGGAGAAGGGAGCAGAGCAGCACAGATGACGCTGTTCTCCCTTCCATGCACCGTGGTGCTGGGTCCCTTATAGTTCGTCCAGTTGCTGTCTTCCCCCAGCCACTCCCAGTCACTGACGTTTTCCAAGGCTCAGAATTTGACCCTGTACTTTTTTTTTTTAAATTATTTGTAATTTCTCCTTCAGGTCATTGCTATTTTTGTGTTTCCAGTTACCATGTTAATTCCAATGACTCTCAAATATAAAATCTGTCCTTTTCTTTTATCTGAACTGTGGTACCATATTGCTAGGAGATCTCATATTGTCATTTCTGAAAAATTGAGAATGCTAAAAATCATAAAGAGGAAAATTAGAATATAATTATTTTTTTTTGAGACAGAGTCTCGTTCTGTTGCCCGGGCTAGAGTGAGTGCCATGGTGTCAGCCTAGCTCACAGCAACCTCAAACTCCTTGGCTCAAGCGATCCTCCTGCCTCAGCCTCCCAAGTAGCTGGGACTACAGGCATGCACCACCATGCCCAGCTGATTTTTTTCTATATATTTTTAGTTGGCCAATTAATTTCTTTCTATTTTTAGTAGAGACGGGGTCTCGCTCTTGCTCAGGCTGGTTTCAAACTCCTGACCTTGAGCGATCCACCTGCCTCTGCCTCCCAGAGTGCTAGGATTACAGGCGTGAGCCACCGCGCCCAGCTAGAATATAATTTTTAATGCAGAATTTGCTTTAATATTTTTTCCAGTATGCTGGCCATATTTGTATTTTTTGTGTGTGTTGATTAACCATTGTGGTAGTGCTTTTGGAAAAAAAGAAAATGAGATTCCTTCAAACCATATTTTGCCAATCTAATATCCAGGTATGCTGTGCCATAGGCTCCTGTAATTCATTTGATTGACTTCTATTCTTCCTTATTTCAAAAAAGACTAAAGGTGGTGTTTCAGTTATTCATTGCTGAATAACAAATTACTCTGAGACTTAGTGGCTTAAAACATAATTTCTTTGTCAATCTCTAGTTTAGGCAGGGTTCAGTGGCTGTGGTTTCATCTCTGCTTCACAAGGCATTAGATGGGAACTTGGCTGAAGTTAGACTACCCAGGGTGGCCTCTTTCCACCAATTCTCCATGAATTGTTATCATTCAGTAATCTTACATACTGCCTGGATCCCAAAAAGCAAATTCGGAAGGTACCAGGCTTCTGAAAGCCTGGCACAGTGTCACTTCTGCCACATTCTGTTGGTCAAAGCAAGGTGTAAGGTCAGCTCAGATTCAAAGGGAGGGGATCAAATAATACATTCTACTCTTGATGAGAATGGCACGTGTACACCAGCAGGGGAGGAATTGTTGGTGGCTGTTCCTGGAGACTGTCTACCATAGGTGGCCAGTGAAAATTACTCAACTTTGGATTTGTGATTAACTTCTGTCACCTCAGATCCTTGATGAAGGGAACTTTTGGTTTCTATGGCTAAAAAGATACACCAGATAAAAATCCTGGCATAATAAATGCAAGGTACATACACAATGTCAAAGCTTTCCTACTGTTTTTATAAAATGCTTACCATGTATGCTATTTGTAGACCATTTTAATTTTATTTTTCAGTTATTAAAAAACTATTATAAGTGGAGAGCAGAATGCCCAGAAATAAGTGCAGATCTACACCCTAGAAGTATTCTTGGCCTTCTGAAGGCCGGCTATCATGGAGTCCTGAGAGCCAGGGACCCCACCGGCAGCAAAGTTCTTATTTACAGAATCGGTAAGTCAGACAAGGCTCTTGTTTTTCTCCTCCTCCCCTCCCCTCCTCTCCCTTTCCTCTTCCTTCTCACTTCCTTCTTCTTTTCTTTCTTTCCCTCCTCCTCCTCTCCTTTTATTTTTTCTTGACTGCCACATGGAAAGCTTCAATGAGTCCATCTTTAAGAATTTAGGTTTGATTTGAATCTTATTGTCTCCCAAATATAATAAAAACTTTGGCAGTTAGGAGAAAATTAACAGAAACGAGTGACAATCCTACTGCCATTCTTTCACACAGTCAACTGTATAAAATAAGTGAAAAGGAAAAGAGAAATAGTGGGAGAAGGTAAAAAGATCAAGAAAAAGTGTTTCAAAAATGCTTAGTAGGAAATACAAATAAAAGAATCCTGAGCCATAATAATATAAGCTCCACGAGATCATGGATTTTGTCTGCTCTGTTCACTGATGTCTCCCAAGCTTGGTACGTGGTAGGTCCTCATTAAATATCTGTGGCATGAGTGAATGAATGACTAGTTCAATTATGCCTCAGGCTGAGGAGCAGGGGCTCGTTCCCCCAGGTGGAGGAGGGTGCCACGGGAAGGCAGCTCCCTGGGAGTTGTTGCAGACTCTGTTCCATTAGCTCCTCTTCCTGTTCACTGCTTCCCCCTTTCACTATTAGGTGTCCCTGGTGTTTCTTGTAGGTTCGTGTCAGTCCATTCAGGCTGCTAAAACAAATTGCCGTAGGCTGGGTGCTTAGAAAAACAGAATTTTATTTCTCACAGTTCTGGAGGCTGGGAAGTCCAAGTTCAAGGTGCTGGCAGATTTGGTGTCTGGTGTCTGTTTCCTGGTTCCTAGATGAAGCCTTCTCACTCCAACCTCACGTGTTGGAAGGGCCAGAGGTCTCTCTCAGGTTTCTTTTATCAGGGCACTAATCCCATTCATGAGGGCTCTACCCTCATGACCCAGTCACCCCCAAAGTCACCACCTCTTAATAGCATGACCTTGGGAGTTGGAACTTCAGCATATGAATTTTGGGGGACACAAACATTCACACCATGGCAGTTGGTGACCTATATCGTCTGCCCTTCCTTAGACCTCTGTGTGATTGAAAATGTGAGATAAAGGAGAGAGACACAGTACTCCCAGCACCTCTCATGGCCTAGTTGAAAGGACAAAGATACTGAACACTGCAGGAGCAGAATCTTGTGAATTACAGCCTTACAGAAATTTCTACGTCTTTAAAGATGAAAATACTTACATATTTGCACTTCTTGCCAGCTTACGGCTAAGTTACCTGACTATAACCCAATTGCTTGCTATCTCGCAAGAAGATACTGTACTTAATTTCTAAAGGATATCAGGAGATTGAGTAAAATGACTCGTTTTTTTTTTTTTGCCCTAGTTTATGTGTCAAATAAAATTGAGTTAATCATAAAGCCATCATCTCATAAACAGACATCATAAAGTCCTTTCTGTTCTTTTGTTGCTCCACCAGTGTCAGAAGAACTTGAATGAGCTCCTAGCAATGAAGTTCTTTGATTTCCTTGGGGGTAGTAGGCATACCAGACTTAGCAAAGTACTTATGTTTTATTTAGCTAATAACCTATATTATAAACACATAGGGTGCCTAGTTACATTTTAATTGCAAATAAACAACAAATAACTTTTTTAGTATGTATGAGGCATACTTATGTTACAAATTTGTATCCTGCTTATCTGAAATTCATCTTTAACTGGGTGTTCTATATATTATCAGGCAACTCTACTCAGGGATCTGAGAAACATAAAACTGAGACCTGCAGCTGATTCTTTCTGCAAATGTCTGCTCTACAGTGCTTGGCTAGATTTTTTTTTTTCTAGTTTGTTTATAAACTATTAATAACTGGGGCAGGTGCAGAAGTAAAAATGACACCTTGATAGTGAGAAAGCAGATGAGCTATTTTGATCATTAATACCTTGACATTGAACCAGTAGGCCTCTTGTCCAGCCTGGGTTTTTTTTTTTTTTCCTGGCAAATTAGACGAGTTTATTAGAGGTTACTTACTAGGGCACTTGGTCCTGGACAGCAGAGGAATTTCTTTTCACAGGAATTTCTTTCTTGCTTGCAAAATGTGCATTTGCCCACACTGTGGTGTTGCTTTAAATCCCTTCTCAACGAGTAATGCAAAGTTTTTACATTGTCTCTTTGCTCGTTCACAGTGAAACAAGTCACACAGGCGCACTACCATCATCATATGCTGTCACGCAACCCATGTTATATTAATGATATTACAATTTTTCACTAGATGGGGATTGTAGTGTTGCAATTAACTAAAGGGCACTGTAGGACAGCCAAAGCAGTCAGGGTGGGTCTAAGCCAGCTACTTCAAGGCAAGAAAGTGCTAAGGCACTTCCCCCACCCGGTAGTTATCTTGGTACTTGGGTAATCTATTTTGTAACAATATTGCTGAACATTCCATATCCTGGGTCTTTTGTAGTATATTAATTTCTAAGTGTACTGTTTGACTCAAAGAGATTTGAAAATCAAAAAAACATGTAGTTTAGTGATGGTCAGAACAGGAAGGCATGCAGCAAATCTCCTGTGTATTAGGTTAGTCTAGGATGAAAAGGAGAAATTCAGAATTTTTTTTTTTTTTTTTTGAGACAAGGTCTCACTCTAACACCCAGGCTAGAGTGCAGTGGCGTCCTTATAGCTCACTGCAACCCCAAACTCCCAAGTGATCCTCCTGCCTCAGCCTCCCAAGTAGCTGCCACCATGCCCAGCTAATTTTTCTATTTTTGTAGAGACCAGGTCTCGCTCTTGCTCAGGCTAGTTTTGAACTCCTGGCCTCAAGCAGTCCTCCTGCCTTGGCCTCCCAAAGTGCTAGGATTTGGGGCATGACCACGCCCAGATTCTCAGAAGAATTTTATGAGTAAAATGAAATGATAAGATAAAAATTTATAAATTTTCAAAATTTAATTGACTTAATGGGAGGAGCTAACAAGGAAATCTGTGGTAGAGCTTTTTGGTAGAACCATAGTGTGACCAGCTTCCCTTGATACCATCTCTGTGCAGCAAAAACAATGATAAAATGTACAGAGCCTATTCCTTTGTGCCAGCAGGGCAACCCAAGGTAAGTTTTAGCTTTTATCAGCCTACATGCCAGAGGATATAATTTTATGCCTTTTGAGACCACTACTCTACTACAGTAGCAAAAATAAAATTTAACAGTGAGTATTAAGGTTTGACTATGGTTTAGTTCTTATGAATAACAATCTCTGAGGCATGCGGCCTGGGTTGCAGTCTCAGCCTTGCTACATTCTAGCTGTGTGGAAAGCTTTGTAGCTGTCACTCCCATTTTCTCATCTGTAAAATGGGCATAGTAAAAACCTACTGCATAGGGTTGCTGTGAGCATTACATCTATGTATCATCTGTCTACCTATGTATCTAAAATATAACAAACAGCATTACCTGGTATATAATAAGCACTCAGTAAATGTTAGGTATATGCTAGAGAAGGAATTAAAATTTTAAGGTTTTTTTCTTTTTTCTTTTCTTTTCTTTTTTTTTTTTTTTTGCCTCAACGGAGCTTACAGTCTAGCCAGCACTATCCAACAGAACTTTATATGATGATGAAACTCTTCTACAGCAGCCACCAGCCACGTGTGGCTATTGAACACTTGAAATGTGGCTGCTGCAACTAAGAAACTCAATTTTAATTTTAATTTGAATAGCCACACATGGCTAATGGCTACCCTGTTGGACAGTGCAGGTTAGACGATCATGCTGGTCATCTAGGAAATTTAGATCAGTAACTATTTTCTGATCTGCAGATTTCATTTGTTCTGCTCATGTTTTTCCTCATTGTAGCATTCAGCCAAATGTCTGAGGTTAGTGTAGTAATTTTGAGCTGGGTTATCCATGAGTTGATTACCTAATTCCTACCGGGAATCCAAGGCTTTTAAAAAGCAAGGGCAATCCCATTGTTCCTTCTTAGGAATACTTCTGATTAGCCTTTCTCTTTCTAGATTTTCAACTTTTTCCTTGCTCATACTTGCTACCAATAAACATTTAAATCAGGTAAGGGTCAGCCATCCAAAACAAAACAAAAACTCCTCCTCAATCCCACAAAACCCTCCAGCCTGCACTCTGGCCATCTCCTCCTCCTCTTGTTCTCAGCCAAACTCCATTAGTTAGTTCCTCATCCACGTTTTCCCGCAGTTCCTCCTCAGCCCACACTGGTCTGGTTTTACGTCCATCCCTACTGAAATAACCTTAACCAATCATCAGTGACTTTTTATTTTTTATTTTTTTTTGAGACATAGTCTCCCTCTGTTGCCTGGGCTGGAGTGCTGTAGTGTCAGCCTAGCTCACAGCAACCTCAAACTCCTGGGCTCAAGCGATCCTCCTGCCTCAGCCTCCTGAGTAGCTGGGACTACAGGCACGCACCACCATGCCTGGCTAATTTTTTCTACTTTTAGTAGAGACGGGGTCTCACTGTTGCTCAGGCTGGTCTCGAACTCCTGAGCTCAAGTGCTCCTCCCGCCTCGGCCTCCCAGAGTGCTAGGATTACAGGCGTGAACCTCTTCCCCCGGCGGGCGCATCAGTGACTTTCTTTTCACTAAATCTAATGGACATGTTTAGTCCTATTTGCTTAACGTCTCAACACCATGGGCCACTTCCTCTTTCTGGAACTATCCTTTTCCCTTGGCTTCTCTGATGCCACGTTCTGCTGGTGTTTTCATCTGACTTAACTGGCTGCTCCTTCACAATCTCTTTTGTTGGCATCGCCTCTTCTACTCACACCTTAAATTCTGAAATTCCTTAGGACATTGGCCTCAGCCTTCTCTTCTTATGCTACTTTCTCTTCGTCACTACAGTAGAGAGAAACATAGATCTAAGACCATATCCCCATCACAGATTGTCCTGTAAGCATAAACCACCCCCAGATCTTCAACCCCTGGGTCTCTTTGGGGACCCAGATCCGTACGACGAGCTCCTATTCCAGCTGCATTCAGTTGGATATCGCAACAGTCACCATTTTTACATGTTCGACCTTAGTTACCATCTCCTAACACTTCTCCTATCCCAATAAATGGTACCACCATTGTATCCAGTTGCCCATGCCACTTTTTTTTTGAAAATTTACCATTACTTAGTTATGAATGTTTATTATTTCTTTTTCATTCATCCTGTTAGACATTTCAATATGAAGACTTACAGAGCCTTCCTTTTATAAGCCTTTTGAGACCCACTATTTTACTGGAAAATATTTCTCTACGGTTACCATTCCTCTCTCCTCTGTTCCCTGTTCTCTGTCATTGCCTCCTAGAACTCTTGCTAGTTGCATGTAGAAACTTCTGGATTTAGCTGCATCTCTCTTAACTCTTTATTCATATATACCAACTCTTGGCTTTTTTGTGCCAAGTTTGAGAAAATTCCTCAACTTGATCTTCCAAATCACTGTTCACTTATTGGCTGCGTCTTTTTCATCATTTGTCCCATCAATTGAGTTTTTTTTTTTTTTGAATTATCTTTTTATTCCCAAGATCTCAACTGATTCTTTTAAATAATAGCCTGTTCTTATAATAAAGCCTGCACTATCCTTTTTCCCTTTTCTGAGACTATTATGTTTCCTTAAAAAAAATTTTTTTTTAGAGATGATAGTTGGGGTCAGTGGGAGATTTTCTCACTATGTTGCCTAGGCTGTACTCAAACTCCTGGTCTGGAGCAATCTTCCCGCCCAGGTAGCTGGGATTACAGGTGTGCACCACAGAGCCCAGCTTCTATTATGCTTCTTTTAATGTCTTCTGATTGCCTAATTGTTTCCTTGAGTTTTGATGTCTTTGCCTATTGAGTTTGCGTCTTCTGTTCTTTGTGTGTTTAATATTCTAATTTTTAATGAATGGATTTTTTTTTTTTAAGATTACCTACTTAACCTGCTTGCCTGTCCATTCCTGTCATTTCTGTATGTCATGGCCTGTCCCAGGAATGGAAGGGAGGGGTGAGACTTGTTGACTAGATTGCCAGTAATTCCTCTCTTAGCCCAGGTACTCCCTGTTTTCCTTGGGTGTGGACAGCTATCTAGGTCCTTCCCTGGCTCTTCTTTCCCAAGCCCACATTTACTGGTCGATCCTATAGGGACATGACTCTGCCACGTGCTACTTATCATCAGAGGATCAACCTGTCTGTCTGCTCCTCAGGCATTTCCCTTAGCAACCTCTTTGGTTATTATAGGGCCCTAACTGCTCTTCATAATCCAGGCCTTCGTTCTTCCCATTTCCAACACCTCTGAACTTGAAGCATACCCAGTGGCATTCCCATCTTTAGCCACAGCGCTCTCCTGTATGTGACATTGTGATTTCATTTTGCAATAAAATCCAGCCTGCATCTGTTATTGTTTCCCACACACTCTTAAAAATCTGTTCTCTGCTAGGGATTTGAGGAGAGAGGGAGAAACAGGCCCATGTTCTTGGACCCCAATTTGATCTGTTATTCAATTCGTGATCTTTGTACATGCTTTTATTTCCACTGATCCTTTATTTTATTATTTTATTTTATTTTATTTTATTTTATTTTATTTTATTTATTTTATTTTATTTTATTTTATTTTATTTATTTTATTTTATTTTATTTTATTTTATTTTATTTTATTTTTTTATTTTATTTTATTTTATTTTATATTATTTTATTATTTTATTTTATTTTATTTTATTTTATTTTATTTTATTTTATTTTAGTTTAGTTTATTTTATTTTAGTTTATTTTAGTTTAGTTTTTGAGACAGAGTCTCACTCTGTTGCCCTGGCTAGAGTGAGTGCCGTGGCGTTAGCCTAGCTCACAGCAACCTCAAACTTCTGAGCTCAGGCAATCCTTCTGCCTCAGCCTCCCAAGTAGCTGGGACTACAGGCATGCGCCACCATGCCTGGCTAATTTTTTCTATAAATGTATTTATTTTAGTTGGCCAATTAATTTCTATTTTTAGTAGAGACGGGGTCTCGCTCTCACTCGGGCTGGTTTTGAACTCCTGACCTTGAGCAATCCTCCCGCCTCGGCCTCCCAGAATGCTAGGATTACAGGCGTGAGCCACCGCGCCCGGCCTTCCACTGATCCTTTAAGTCTAAAAAGAATTCGTTTCCCTTTTAAATCTTTCTGAGTCTTTACACAATGCCGAGATATGATATGCTTTCTTTATTTTTTTTAGCATACTGGGACCCAAAAATTTTTACAGCTTATGATGTATTTCGTGTAAGTCTAATCACATCCGAGCTTATTGTACAGGAGGTAGAAACTCAACGAAATGGAATCAAGGCTATCTTTGATATGGAAGGTTGGCAGTTTTCCCATGCCTTTCAAATTACCCCATCTGTAGCCAAGAAGATTGCTGCAGTACTTACGGTACGTGTATATTTTAACTGTTAAGTATAATATTAAATACTTCCAAATAATAATTTTAAATTTTGTTATGTTAGACAAAAAGGTGCGACAGTACATTTATTAGAAAGGTAAATAAAATTTTAGAAATAATACACAGAATTCAGTAATGCTTAAAGGAAATAAAGTGTTAATAATTTATAAAATCAAAAATGTTGCAACAAACTGCAAAAATATATTCAAAACTAGTAATCATAGAATTTAAACATTTTAACAATATGTGGTGACTTAATTTTCCTGTCATTAAAATTTTTTTCCCTAAATTAAAATATTGACTCAAAAATATTTATAGCAATGACACAATAAAATGTCACATAAGTCTTGGTAGGTACATATTGATATAGCTTTTTTTAGAAATCAAAAGGTTTTTAAATTGGTCATCATCTTTGATCCAGCAATTCTACTTCTGGGAACCTCGCTAGGGAATAATCTTAAGTATAGTAAAGATTTCTAGCTTACTATGTGCCAGGTATTTTGCTAAGTATTTCAAGTGTATTACCTCTTAATGTCCACACTGAGCTATGACATATGACTATTGTTTTTATCATTTTACAAATTAATAAACTGTGTCAGAGAAGTGACATAGCAATGCCCAGACACACAGTTTGTCAGCAGTGAAGTGAAGATTACAGTCTAGGTCATCTGAATGTAAAAGTTGTGCTTATAACCGGCATTCCTTCTAAACAAAAAAGATAGTTACTGCAGCAGCACTTTTAGTAGAAGAAAATGAGAAACAACTTATTTGTCCAGAAATAGCAAAATGGTTCCTTAAATTATGGTACATCCATTTGATGGATTACTGTGACAGTATTAAAACATGATGTTTATAAAAACCGTTGTGTCAGTGGAACAAAACAGGATGCAAATTATTTATGCAGCATATTTGCAATTATGTTTATAATAAAATGATACAAGAAGGGACCTAGAAGAAAAGCTACAAATTAATAATATATCTCTGAAAGCTGTGCATAGAAAAATAAAACAGCACTTCACATAAAATAACCTTGGAAGGTTCTTTTGGAAAGAAAAGTCTCTGTATTAACAAGACAAGTTTTGGGTAGGGAAACTATTTTTTTTTTTTTTTAACACTTAGCTTTTTAAACTTTCTAAATAAGCCTATATTACTTTTATGTTTAAGATGTATACCAATGTGAAAAGTTTAAAAGTTTGTGTTTACTGTACTATTCTTTCAATTTTTATGCAAGTTTGATTTTTTTTCTCAAAATAAAAATTTTAGGGAAAAAAATTAAATATAGATGTTCAAATTACTCATTGGTCCCTAAAAAAGTTTATATGTAATTAGGAATAAAATTTTCTGGTGAAAGTTTGCAGGTGTTAATATTCTTTAAAATACTTTGCCTAAGCTATAAGGATCTTTTTTTTTTTTTAAGAGATCTTAATCTAGTGACAGTGAACTGTAAACCAGGCTTTTAAGTAGATGGAATGAATAATTCTAAAAATAAATTACACTTTAGGTGTTGCTGTAAGTTTAGCAAGTGTTCAAAGAGGAAACTTGTCATTAGGAATAGGATTGTAATATTTATTTATGTTTTGTTATTAAGATTTTTCTTTATTTTCAAAAGGATTCCTTTCCATTGAAAGTTCGTGGCATCCATTTGATAAATGAACCAGTAATTTTCCATGCTGTCTTTTCCATGATTAAACCATTCCTGACTGAAAAAATTAAAAATCGGGTGAGTAAAACATACTCAATTCACAGTTCCTCTACACTAAACATTCCAACCCGTTTTCATTTAAGCATTGCTTTATCATATTCACCCGTATCATGAGTATATTTTGAATATTTATCTAAGAAGCCAACTACTTTTATAAACTAAAATTTATTTTTAATTTTGAAAAAACAAGGATATTGGTTATAAGGTTGATGGGTAACTGGGCCTCTCATACATTGCTGGTTGAAATGCAAAATGGTGTATTTCCTACAGAGGGCAGTGTGGCAATAGTTATCAAAATCTCAGCTTTAGCACTTCTGGGCGTTTCTCCTACAGATATACCTGCACATAAACAAAACTACATATACAGGAGGATTCATTGCAGCAAAATATTGGAAACCAGCAAGTGTTCATCATTAGGGGACTGGTTAAATAAACTATGATGCATCCACACAATGGAATGCAACAAGATTTGCAGGATGTTTTGTAAAGAGAAATAAGCGAAATGCCGAGTAGTGTTCGTGGTATGCCACTTTTTGTATAAAAAAGGGGGAGAAATCAGAATATTTATTTATATTTTCATAAAAATTACATTAAAAGTATATACCAAAAATAACATAAAATAAGTGGTTACAGGCCGGGCGTGGTGGCTCACGCTTATAATCCCAGCACTCTGGGAGGCCGAGGCCGGCGGATCACTCAAGGTCAGGAGTTTGAGGCCAGCCTGAGCAAGAGCAAGACCCCTTCTCTACTAAAAATAGAAAGAAATTAATTGGCCAACTAAAAATATATAGAAAAAATTAGCTGGGCATGGTGGTGCATACCTGCAGTCCCAGCTACTTGGGAGGCTGAGGCAGGAGGATCGCTTGAGCCCAGGAGTTTGAGGTTGCTGTGAGCTAGGCTGACGCCACGGCACTCTAGCCTGGGCAACAGAGTAAGACACTGTCTCAAAAAAAAAAAAAAAAAATAAGTGGTTACCTTTAGGGAACAAAAGTACAGGGATGGAGTGGAGTAGATGAGAATAGGGCTGGGAAAAAGACATTTAACTGTGCATCTTGTTTTGATTTCTAAGCATGTGAATATGTTATTTATGCAAATAAAAATAAATACTTTTCTTAAACAGTGAAGTGTAATTAAACAATTAAACAATTTCGGTGCAACTGAAAACCACAGTACCTGAGGTATGTAATTTTATACCAGGCTTATTAAAGCCCAGAAATTTGATGTTTTTTTTTATCTATCCTGTGGAGCCTTATCTCAGGTGAATATCTAATACCTCTTACAATTTTTGAAAGGTTGAAAATGGAGTCTGAGTTCTTAAGAATGGCAGCCATTCTTCACTAATCTGTAGAAGAGAATTTTTAGAGCATTTATTTAGACAAACATTGGCATCATCTAATACCTTGAACACAAAACAATTTCTAAAGGCTTTGACAATTTAAATCTAAAAAAGTATTTAAATATAATTAGTGGTATGTGAATTATAATAGCATATTTAGAATTTTGGAAACTACATTCTTTAATATAAAGAGAATATAACATCTTGTACCTAGTCAGAAAATACGACCCTAGAGCTTCTTTAGAAGTTATCCAGTGTGGCTGGGCGCAGTGGCTCATGCCTGTAATCCTAGTACTCTGGGAGGCAAAGGCGGGCAGATCGTTTGAGCTCAGGATTTCGAGACCAGCCTGAGCAAAAGCGAGACTCCGCGTCTACTAAAAATAGAAAGAAATTAGCTGGACAACTAAAAATATATAGAAAAAAAAATTAGCCGGGCATGGTGGCCTGTGCCTGTAGTCCAGCTACTCAGGAGGCTGAGGCAGAAGGATCCCTTGAGCCCAGGAGTTTGAGGTTGCTGTGAGCTAGGCTGACGCCACGGCACTCTAGCCCAGGCAAAAGAGTTAGACTCTTTATAAAAAAAAAAAAAAAAAAAAAAGAAGTTATCCAGAGAGTATGTCTGTATGTCTTCAAGAACTACCCCTAAATTATCTGCTTTAGTGAAGATGGCCACTTCTTATTCTAGTACTTTTACTTTTATAAAAGTCAGTTTTTTGTTTCTTCTTTTTTTTTTTTCACTTTTCCCTGTAGCTTGATAATAGCTGGCCACCCCCTGTTTAACTCTTAAAGATCTAAAAATAAGTGTTTATATTTTGGGTTATATTTTGGATAAATAAAAACAAAAACAAGAATAAACTGAACATAATAAACAGGAGAATATGGACAAAATAGAAAAATAAAAAATTTAGAAGTAGGAGAAGTATTTCTCAGTGAAAGTTAGTTGACATCAGACTTACCAAAATAGGGGGAATTAACCCTAATCTAGCCACTTCTTTCCTTTTCAATTTTTTTTAGCAATACCCTATAAATTTTCTCATTTTGCTCCTTCCTAAGGTGATAGAATTTCTTCTCAATTAACTGATACTATTTTAATTATTTAATTATTTCAGAAAAAATTAAGGATTGGGATTGTGAGGTTCCTGAGTATAGGTTACTCTTTCATTCATCAATCCTCCTGTCTCGCACATGTAGGTATTTATTAAATGATTACTGAATACATAAATGAACATTTTGCCCTAGCAAATGCAAAAGGTTATTTATTTATTTATTTTAGCAAAATGTGTTTTTGGTTTAAGTTTCTAGTTTTATCTTAATTTCAGGGCATTCTATGATCAATTTTTATCGTTAAAATATTTAAAATTTAAGGTTCTCAACCATCATAATTATCTCTTAATTTTGTACTAGCCAAGGGTATCCATCATCTGTACCATATAAATTATTTCTCATATACCTGGTGTGTGCTTAGATATATGCTTCTATTTAATACGAATTTAATAATAGGTAGTACATTTTCATCATCTATAGAACAATCCCAGGATATTAGATAGTTTGGTAAGAATCACCTGCACATCGGAATAGAATTTATAAAATAATTTTATTTAGTGTTTAAACATCTATTTTTGACAAAGGAGAATATTTTTATTTATTTATTTATTTATTTTTTAGTTGTCCAATTAATTTCTTTCTATTTATAGTAGAGACGGGGTCTCGCTCTTGCTCAGGCTGGTCTTGAACTCC
>CAUYRT010011544.1:0-41957 GCA_963574885.1 Lepilemur ruficaudatus
TGATGCTCAGTTTTTAGGTACATATATATTAAGAAGTATATGCTGTAGAATGGAATCCTTTATTACTATGCAATGCATCTCTTTATCACTAATAATTTTCCTTGCTTTGAAATTTGTTTTGTACAAAATTAATACAGCTAATCCAATTTTCTTTCAAAATAAATAAATAAAAAAAAAAATTTCTTTTAATGAGTCGTATGCTACTATTATGTACAAGTAGATGCTATGAAAGTAATGAAAATCAATCAAGTTTCAGCAAACTTGAAAAAAGTCCACTAAATAAAAGTCTTTCTGATAAAAAAGTTATTAACACTCAAACTGCTAACTATATTCAAAATAGCAGTAATAATCAAATAAGCTAATGTCCCTTTGTGGGTCAGCAATTTAGTCTATGACTTCCACATCCAAGTTAATGATTTCTTTACTTAGCTGATAGCTAGTACAGAGGTCTCTACTTTGGGTACACATTACAATCATTTGGGAAGCTTTGGAGGAAAAAATCCAGGCCATATACCCAATCAATTAAATCAGTCTCATGAGTCCCAGGCATTAGTATGTCTTCAAAGCCTCCAGAGACTCCCAAGTAGAGCCAAAGATGAGAATCTCTGCACCAGAGGCTGTAAGCACAACCAGTGTCTTACTGATCCTAGGAAGGACTTGGAGTTGATGGATATTAACAGGTACCAGACCCCCTGTAATATTCTGAAATTTAAAAAAAAAGTTACCAGAATTCAGTCCTACTATATTTAGGCAGGGATGTTGGGTATCAATTACACAACTTTCTACTAATCAAGTGATGGGAATGATAATGAGATAAGTGGCAGTTTTCCTTGTTTGCAAATCACATTGCTCTATATTCCCCAACCACTGAAGCAGTGGCCCTCACTGCAGAGGTTTGGAGGTGGGTGGGTGGTGAATACTAAGAGTCCTTGCTACAAGCTTCAAACTAGATTCTTATCTCAAGTCCACTGTGAGATAATAAGCTTGCCTTTGTTAATGGACAAGGAAGTCTTTTGATTTGCAGCAGCTTAAGGGTCTGAACTAGAGCTCCTTGGAAGCAGAGTGAGAAAGGAATGGGGGATTAGAAGTAAAGAAAGTCCTTGTCACTGGCAGGGCCAGAGCCTTTGAGATACTGAGCATGGTTCAGAGGGGGAGACTCCAAGTGATGAGATAGGGTGAAGATTCTGCTTAGTTTACTTCCCATCCCAGTGAAGGTGGCTAGTGAGGTGATGGAAACATCCAAGATAAGCTGAGGCTGGAAAGGATTGCGCTGACTTCCCATTCAAACTCTGGAAGAATACTACATGAGAGTTCTGCATCAACATAGGCACTGGAAGAGGGCAGACATAATATAGATTGCTCAGGCAGAGAAGGGGCTAGAGCAGCATGCTACTAATTCCCCAAGGTGAGGAAGAATCCAGAAGTTTCTTCCTGACCCTCCTGCAGTGTGCCTGCAAGGCAGTCATCAGAGTACAGGTGTGAGAGCACCCATATCAGAGGCAGTGGGGTGAAAGCAGAGCTGGCGCTGGATAAGCGACACTGGGGAATGCAGAAGCAGGCAGCCTGCCCTGTCAGGAGGGCCATGGTCGTATTTCGTGGGAACATGTCCCATGCATCTCCTGTACCCAAAGAACAGACCCCTGACCATTAGCACTGCATCAGAGACCAGTGGCCAAGGGCCAAGAGACATGAGCAAAGAGGGCTGCCATGACATGGTTATATAGGCATCCTCCTGGGCCTCCTGCTACCCAGAAAGAGGAGGGCAGAAACCCTAACACTGAATATTTACTTAAAAAAGACTGTGTTTAGAAAAGCCGGGTGTGGTGGCACACGCCTATAGTCCTACCTACTTGGGAGTTCTGAGGCTGAAAGATTGCTGGAGCCCAGAAGTTTGAGGCCAGCCTGTGCAACATAGCGAGACCCCATCTTTAAAAAGGAAAAGGAGACTATTTATAACAAAAAACCTTAAACCAGAAGAAAGAGAGTCATCTTGAATAGGCAAATTTATCAGCACTTTTTTCTTACCAATAAGTAGGAAAGGGAATTTCAGACCAAAATGAGATTAATTATAGAATATTACTATGTCCATCTGCAACCCAGCATATGAAGGATATCTGGGTAGACCCCACTGTCCGGAGCCATGAGGCCCGGCCATAGCCTTGATTTGCCTGAGCCTTACCCTCCCCGCCTCATAGCTGAAGTTAAGTTTCTGTTTCCCAGGAATGGTGAGTTTCGCTTTACAGCCAGTGACCTCATATGCATATCTGCTGCTTCCTGATTGGTCAGTCTTTTTTTATTTCTAATTTGCATTGTGACTGGGTGTTCCCCTCTCGCTTGTCTATAAAAGCTGTAACCTCATGCTCAATAAACGAGGCTTGATCAGAATACTGTCTTATCTCCATCTCTTGCATCTCTTGTCCCATCCAACTCCCGCTCCCTCCTCCAGGTTCTGTGAATAACGTACCCGCGGGTCGGGACACCCCACTACTTAACTCTTGAAATCTAGCCCAGCAGTGGTCTAAAGCAGGCTCCCTGTCTCCCCGACAGAGCTCACTTCTACCACAACTTTCCCTGCCTCTGTCTGCTCCTTCCTCCTTTCTTCTCTCCAACTCTTTATTCTAAGAACTTTCTATTTGTCTTCAGTGCAATGCAGTGAGGAATAGAGCTCCAAGTGGAGAAATACTGTAAATTTACCTCGACTTAGGACCTTCTCATGACCCATGAGCTCTGAGGTCCCCAAATAATTGCATCAGTTGAATTTTGCTGCTGCCAAGACTGGTGCCTCCAATTTGGGGATAGTGCTGAATTTTATCGACTATGTACTTTCTAAAAAGTCACATTTCCCTTAGTTGGAGCTAATTGAACTCAAATTTATAGTTTTCACAAAAATTACATGGTCATCTCAATGCAGAAAAAGCATTTGGCAAAATGTTTTATGATAAAAACAGTCAAAACTAGATTTGAAGGGAAACTTTGAAATTTTAAGAAGGACTCAACTGAATAAGGTACAGACAGAATCCCAAGTTAACAACTATCAATCTGGCCTTTCCTTTGCTGAGAACTCATCAGTGCTCCAGCAAAGAGCCAACCTCATGATGTTTTGCTTTTAGAGTTCTCATAAACTCCTAGCCAAAAAGAACCCTTCTTGGGCTCAGACACTTTTCACATGTACTGTGCCAACTCACTATTGGCCAATTAACTAATGAATTTTTATTTAGGTGAAATGTTTATCTAGCAATTGGATTTTTTTTTTTGAGACGGAGTCTCGCTCTTGTTCTTGTTGCTGGGCTAGAGTGCAGTATTCATCATAGCTCACTGCAACCTCAAACTCCTGGGGTCAAGTGATCCTCCTGCCTCAGCCTCCCAAGTAACTGGGACTATAGCCATGCAGCACTATGTCCGGCTAATTTTTCTACTTTTTGCAGACAGGGTCTTGCTACAATTGGATTTTTAAAAAACAGCAGTCGAATTTTAATATTATACAGGTGGTCCCCATGTTATGGATGAGATACATTCCTGAGAACGCCTTTAGGTGAGATGTGTATGTAACTCAGATCCCTAGTGAACAGCACACATGCAGTAATAATAATAATACTAGAGCAGCTATGTGGTAATAATGATAGTGTAATACTGTAAAATAATGATACCACTGTACTTTAAGAAGTTACAGAAACTATTGTTTAATTCAAACAAATGGAAGGTAAAAATAAATTCATAAAAAAAGTTTAGATAGGAGAAATTTCAAAAAAGAATATTAAAGTTTAACATTCATCAAATGTTGCATCAATGCTAGGCTAATAGGAATGTTATACTTATTTTGATCTTCTAAGCAAATCAATAATAACCTTTCTAGTCAGGTGTGGTGGCTCACGCCTATAATCCTAGCACTCTGGGAGGCAGGAGGATTACTTGAGCTCAGGAGTTTGAAACCAGCCTGAGCAAGAGCAAGACCCTGTCTCTACTAAAAATAGAAAAATCAGCCTGGCGTGGTGGTGTGCGTCTGTAGTCCCAGCTACTCAGAAAGCTGAGGCAGGAGGATTGCTTGAGCCCAGGAGTTGGAGGCTGCAGTGAACCATGATGACACCACTGCATTCTACCTGTGGTGATAGAGCGAGATTCTGTCTAAAAATAATAATAATAATACATCAACAAAGTCCCATTTAGGATACAACACAGAAATGCTCTGTCCTTTTAAGCTCCTTTAAAGAGATTTAGACTTAAAGAGCTAATAAAGGTTAAAAATAAAAATTTCTTAGAGAAAATTTGTACACATCCACGATCATACAACAGATTCCCAATGGATTCCTCTATTCAGGGCTGTACTTTCAACCCGTTGAGGGGGCTGAAGGAGCATAACTACCCTCTGTCCTTGTCTCTTCCTTGGTTATATACTAGGAAAAACCAAGTTCTGATTTGTAAGAACTGGTTCTGACCTCACCTGGTAATGCCAATGATTATAGAAAAATCTATAACACTGAGGGAAGAAAAGAGACCCTCCACCCATTTTTTTTCTACCCTGCAAGTGACAGCAAAATTCACCTACCAGTTTCAACCACGCTTTGACTATTAATAAGTAGGTATTTACGCCAGCGTCTATAATAATTGAGGCCTACTTATGTTCTCACTTTGCTAAGTTCCCAAGTACCCTGAGAGATTCCTTCCCTATTTTGAAGAACTATTTTTTGGTTACTATGGCAACAGTGCATGGAGAAGGGGGAGCTTTCCACGGACACGAGAGCAAAAGGACAGCTATCTGTCCTCCCATTGGCGGAACAAGGCCATTCGTGAGATTAGCATGTGGTGCAAACACAAATAAGCGTGCAGCCTGTTTCAAGAAAGCTGAGAAGACGTTTTCAGGGCAAACTCACTCATGAAGCAATTATATCACACCTCAAGCAAGTGCTCCATTTTGTGCTGAAATGAAAAAATGGTCTTTTGTGTCCAAAGCAGACACACGTAGGACAGCAGTTTGTGGTCCGCAGCGGGTTCACTTCTAAGGAAGGGCCCAGGCACAAGACGGGGGCAACCCACAGGCCATGGGGCACCCTTGTGGGGTGGGGTACCCCACAAGGGTGGGGTACCATGTACAAAGCAGGGGTGCTGGGGAAGAACTTCCCTCCTGGTCTACTCTTGCTACTACTCCCTTTGCCGCAGAAGCCCCAGGAAAAGGAGTGGACAGCAGCTAAAGGACAGACTGGGCAAGAGGAGAGCAAAGAGCAGAATCCTTGTTCTTGTCTGGTTTGGTAAAGTTTGTGTCATGCTGCGTCAATGCAGAGCACTGCTCCTGAGACCATCAGGGTTCCAGGGGGCAAAGCAAGTTCCTGTAAGTGACCCCAGTGACAGAACTCTTTTTTCACACAGAATGAGAAAACAAACATCCATTTCGAAAATTGAAGTTACCCATTTTGCTGAAATAAGCCAGACAAAAAAGACAAATATTGTTTGATTTCCACTCACATGAGAAACCTAGATTCATCAAATTCAGACAGTAGGATGGTGGTTGCCAGGGCCTGGGGGAGGGGAGAACAGAGTTATTGTCTAAGGGTACAGAGTTTCAGTTTGGGAAGATGAAAAAGTTCTAGAGATGGAGGTGGTAGCGGCTACACAATGGCAATGTACTTAATGCCACTGCACTGTACACTTGAAAATGATTAAAACAGTAAATTTTATATTATGTATATTTTACCACAACAAAAAAAATTACAATTACCCACTCTGTTTGCCTTTACATATCTATGCTATCATTTCATGAACAAAAAACGTACTGCTCAAATTCAGGACTGAACATGCATTCAATAAATATTGAGTCTACCACAAGCTGCCCTTGCTGAGGTCAGGCCATGGCTGTAAAACACGGGCAAGAAGCTAATTGTCCTCTATCCCCTCGTGGCCACTCACTAAATCCACCTGGTACGGCAGCAGAACTCCAGTCCTCCAGGTAGGAGCGTGACTTGTGTGGGGTAAGTCCCAGCAACACGGACGCCCATACAAATGTGATGACCATTATGGATCCAAAAGAAGAGGGCAAGTTTTCTGTGAAAACTGACCCATGTTTCTATCCCGTATGGGTCCATCTTACTAATAAATGTGGCAGTGGCGGCTTTCAGAGTGGCTCTACCTCGTGGCACTTGGGCACTTGGTAGCACTTCTGACAGTTTTCTGAAAGGAGGATGAGGATAAGGAGGGGGTTTGACAGGAACTAAGCCTAAGTCAGATCAGCAGAGGGCAAGGAGAAAGGGGGGTGGGGAGGGTGTTTGAGAGCAGGAGAGGGAGAGAACCAGGCAGAGGACAAGAAGGGAGAGTAAGAGATGGGTCATGGAGGGAAAGCTGGGAGGGGGGGGTGAGATAAAAGAAAAGAGCGTGGGGGCGGGGCGGGGGAGGAGGAGAGGAGAGGGAGGGAGGAGAGGGGCTTTTTGTTTTTCTGCAAAGCTCCTTGTTTTGTGTTGAAGAGGGAATGACAATAGAGCATGTGCCTGGTAGCGGGTATTCACCTTAATCCCACCCTCATGCTCTACTTTTGGTGAGAGAAGGATGAGCAGAGTTTTATCTGAAGGGAAAACCGGAGGGACTTTTTTTTTCCTGACTCTGAGGTCAAGAGGGAAACCTGCACTCATTCACTGAACATGTTTAGGTACACAATACGATTAGCATCTCTTCTGCTTCTGGGCTGCTTCTAGCCTGGGCTCCTGGAAACACAAAGGAGCCAAAGATGTTGTTCATTAATAGTTAACTGTTAATGTCGCTGAAAACTTGCTCCAGGAATGGCTGCCCAGGACTGGACCCAGGGAGCGGTGATAGATGGATTTCCAAGCATAATCCCGGCGTCGGGAACTATAAGGCACAGTGTTTGGTAAATTGTAACTAAAACCTAAAGGACATGCCAGCCGGACTTCCCTTTGCCTCTGCAGAGATTTACAATTTGGGACCCTGAAGTGTGTGTGTAAGGAACAAAGAGGAAACCTGTGGGTGAACACACAGAGCAGAGGCTTCTGGTTAGATCGCTCCTTGTTGTACCTGGCTACGAAGATCGGATTCTAAAACCAATTGCAGAAAAGACAATACTCAGTAGCTAAGGTACTAAAACAGCCAGTGGAGAATTTAAGACACAAAATTACCAGATGATCAGCCCACCAAACTTTTCCATTTGGAGATTCCATTAATACTGAGTGGCTCTATGTCAAAAACAATATTTAAAGGTGAGATGATTATTTCCTGGCTTGTTCGGAGCTTTAGAGGTAACTGAGCAAATGTGAACTAGAAAGATCAATTTCTCCTTAACTTTTTTTTAAAGGTCACAAAAGAAGACCGTCAGCCTGACAGATGTAACCATGGATTCTTTTACAGCATTTTTCAAAAAGCCAAAGGCTGCTAAATGTGTCATATTAATGCATCTCTCCATGACTGGGTTCTCTGATACAAAAGTCATCATGGGAGAATTTTTTTTCCCCTCCAGAAAATGTCTCTGCAATTTTGAGAAAATAGTTCTTCCCATATCTTAATTTTTTTTTTTTTTTTTGGTAACTGTCATGAAAATGATCTGGGTTAACGGAATCTCCATTTTCTTTCTAGATTCTCTCAAAAATTTCTTTCCAGTGTCAATCTCAACGAAATGAGGCCAAAATGTTACAAAGCTTAGAATTTTGATTTTTTTAGCCACAGTCCCTTAATTATTCTGATTTGTAGATTTCGGGAGGGTTTAATATTGATCACTCTCTAGCGCTGAATAATTTTTAGAAAAAACACAGTCTGAGTCTAATTGCCAGGCCCATACCACACACACGAAAGCTGTGAATACAAGCTGTGATCATGCATCACGTGTATGTGGCTTTGATTGTGTGGGACCCACAATAAGATTAAGGTTGTTTTTTCCTTCTTAATTATTCAGAGCTAAGTGTGATGAAAATTAAAACTAAACATATGGATGTGATCATGAAGGTTTTTCTAACATAGTTTTTTTTTAAGTATGTTTAATGTGCTTTAAGCACTAATTCCTTTAAATATCTATTTAAGGCAAGACTTCCTAGAACTTGCTCTAATTTTAGGGGAGGTTAGGAATTTTTTCTTAATTCACTGCCACACTTAGCAATGCACCAGCTCAAAGTGCAAAACAGTTTCTTTCCCCTTTATTTTTAGTTTCAGAAAAAGATCTACTCTTACTGAATATGTATTATTACTTAGTTTTCAGTGGAATGAACTGGTCAAATTCACAAAGTAACACTTTTATTGCAAATATAAAGGGAATAAAATCAAAAATTAAGAGGTTAATCTTTTCTACAAACTATGTCTATAATAATATATGTTGTGGTTTATTTATGACTTAATTCGGTTTTCTGTGATAATCGTAAGAAAGGTGGAATAGGTTATTCAGAGATCTAGATAACCAGAAAATCTTTTGTGTTTGTCTTTGGAATACGGTAACTAAAAGCTAATTTAATTTTACATTCTATCTAGACTAACACTGATATTTACTGGTCTTCCTTTGGAATGTGCTCATGATATGCTGAAAGGTAGGTGGCTCAGAAGTATGCTGGGTGACAAGGACAGACCACTTGAGACTGAAAAGTTGTTGCAGGTTTTTGTGGCACCAAATGGATAATCTCCAAATGGTCCCTCTCGTGACCCTGGTTGCAGAAATGCGAGTGGAGGACAGAGGAACACTGAGCTACAAATGGGCAGGTCCGAAACATCCATTATTAGACAGACTACCTCAGGTGTCAACCTCGTCTCCCTGACACACTCCCAATAAATCCTCTTTAGTTCCCTTGTTTCACTCGTCCATCTCATCTTCTCTTTCCTTTCCCCTTTGTGTCTCCCATGTCTCTGGCTGACTTGCGAACCCCAAACCCCTATATGCATTTCCAGAGGGAATTTAATTGCCATCTACTTCTCTGAATTGGTCCTTAGTCCTTTTAACTAAATTGGGTTAGGCATTCTCCACTCATATAGGTCCTGAAGGGCTTAATTCCCGTAGGTCTGGTACTGACAGATCCCAAACCCAAGTCCTTTCAGCCTTAAGAACCCTGCAGAGCGCTGACTGCTCATAAGCGCCTACCAACTCCCAGTTAGTTTCTGTCAGACCAGGTGACCCTTACCAGATTCTATGACTGTAATCCAAGTTCTGAATGCCAGAAGATCTAGCAGAACTTTCCTAACTGTGGTGTAGATGTGACAAGTGACTATTCAAAAACTAAATAAGGGAGCAAGTGGTTTTCCCTGCCATCCAACATTTTAAAGAAAGTGGAGCAAAGAAGCAAAACCTAAGAACCCAGTTTACCCTGATTTCCAGCAATACCAGCAGACTGCAGCAACAACCCATAGGATATTAAATTACAAAATACCAACATTTGCATTATAATTCCCTCCAGTTAAGAAAGAAAGATATAAGTTGTTTGTTATAAACAACACCAAGTCTTGAGCAAACACCAACAACTCACCACAGAGCTGAACCAAGCATTCATCAAATTAGAGCTACTTTGCAAAGCGTTTCATGGGCACAGCCACAGAGTATGCATTTTATCACACATGCTAATAATCCCCGTTATGGTGCCTACATTTTAATCATTTGTTCTGGGCTTGTTTCTCAAACAATTAGCACTAATGAATGGCCAGAATACCTTGGATCATATATGTCTAATTGCAGTCAAGAGCAGTTCTTGTCTGCATGTACATTTCAATTTACCTCTGGGGATAATGTTTGTTAATTGTATTTCTTTATAGCAAGTGAAGAAAAAGGCAGCTCAGGCAAAAAGAGACTAAGTGTTCTCCTCTTTCCCTTTGTTCCCACAAGAAGCTAAAGTCACTTCAAGAGGCACTTAATCCCATCATCCGTGGTTACAATTGCCTTGCAGCATCAATCAAAAAGAATCTAAAGTAAAATGATGCAGCTATATTGTGTAATTAAAAGCAATTCAGGTAGTTATTGCTTGGGGCCCTTTACGGGTCCAAATACTTAAAATGGCCCTGCAGGGATCCTAAATACTGTAGTGTTTTAAATTTGGTCAGCAACAATCTCTCCATGGAGAGGAAGGAATATGCAAAGGAAAAGAAAAGAAAAAACCAAACCAAAACAAAAACCCACTACCCTCTTCTAGTGTAAATTGTAAAGCAAAAGAAAAGAGGAGGGAGAGCAAAAGTCTTAAGTGAAAAAAACCCCACAACTCCCAGCCATAAAATGAAATAAACACAGAAGGAAAGGAAGGAGAAAAAGGAAAACAAATGATGTTTTCCAAATCAAACAGTCCCTGTCCCAATTTTTGGCACTTAAGAAAAACATGTGTGATAATGTTGGCTGGGTCTCTTCAACATGAAACAGCCCTGCAGAATCCATAACATAAAAATAGAGGCTTTCTGAAAATTTGAACTTATTAAGAAAATACAAAGTAAATTATGGTGCGTCTAATTCCACAGTTACTTACAAAGGCAAGATGTGAGAAGTACTTTTTAACAGTTTGGCATAGATTTCTAAAGCGATTTACTTAAGTCATTTTTTAAATAGAAATTAAAATGCTGAGACTTTTAGGTGTCTTATTCGGCTTTTAAAACCAAGACTTGTTTAACACAGTGTTTGCTGCTGTGTGCTTTTAAAAGAATGAAGAGCCATCGTTGATGGAGGTTGGCAACAGGCATCATTTTCTGGTTTGATGCTGGGTAGAATATTTCTAAGTAAAAACACAACTCCTCAACAGATGTAAGACTAGATGTTAAAATAATAATATGTGTGTGTAAGTTTTACCCTCATTTCTCCTTTTATAATAAAAAATGGGAAAGAAGGCTTTCTGATGATTTACAAAAGAATTTCAGGGAAAAATGCTAATTGCATGCCTGAATGAGCTGTCAGATAGTAAGGAACTTTTCCAGAAGGACACCAAGTTACTCCCAGCATAAGGTGCATCTGGAAACAGATGAAGAGTGGTGGACAGGCTCTACCCAACATCACTGGAGCAGAGTACTTCGTAGCAGCACGGATAAAATATGTTCCAAGCTACAAATTAGTGGCAAATGTAATTGAGGCCTGAAAACTATGTGTGAAAAGTGACGGTCCAGTTTCAAGGGAACATTCAAATCATAAAATGATTGTCAAGTGAGATATCCAACAACAGTTCATTTGAAGCTGCCCTCATTTTTCACATAAATGTTCTAGCAACTTAAGTCAGTGCAAATACTGACAATTGAAAAATGCAAAAGTTCTCCCTCAAAAGTTTATCTTTACATGAACTACTGATACAAAATAATAGAATGGAACCAACGATGTTTCTGTCTCTAGGAGAATCAAACTTAAAAAAAAAATCTCTTATTATTTTATATGCCTACCATTCTTTTTCAACCAGATTGATCATATTGTTAGAGATACTATATATGCTCAAATGGTGCTGTGTTGAGAAGCAAGTATTTCCTATAAGTTTAAACCTATTTATTATTCAGCAGTCAGTCTTCGAGTATTCCCACAAAATCACTGGCCCTTGCCAGGTTGGGGGTGAGGGTCCAACATTCCCTGCCTGCCATGTTCTCTCCACCTTTCCTAGCAGCCTGGCAAGGTGACACACTGCCTGGGACTGTGATGGACAGACAAGAGGATGGCAAAAGAGTGCCCTGTGGCTTAGCTGAGTTGGATTCCCTGTCTCTCCAACACCACCAAACTTCCCAGGTAATTCATTTCATAAACGGGCACTGGTGCTTCTTTGCCTCAATTGTGCCATCAAACTATCTTGTTTCGTGTCCCATAGTTTTTTCACTAGCTTTAGGATTAATCTGTAGATACTTTCTCTTAGGGAAAGGAAGTGTAAACTTTTTTTTTTTGGAGACAGAGTCTCAATCTGTTGCCCTGCCTAGAGTTCCGTGGCATCAGCCTAGCTCACAGTAACCTCTAACTCCTGGGCTCAAGCAATCCTCCTGCCTCAGCCTCCCGAGTAACTGGGATTACAGGCATGTGCCACCATGCTCGGCTAATTTTTTCTATATATTTTTAGTTGTCCAGCTAATTTCTTTCTATTTTTCATAGAGACGGGGTCTCACTCTTGCTCAGGCTGGTCTCGAACTCCTGAGCTCAAACGATCCTCCTGCCTCGGCCTCCCAGAGTCCTAGGATTACAGGCATGAGCCACCGCACCTGACCAGAAGTGTAAACTTTTAACACAGGACATTTTAGGAATACCCCAAACTCAATTAAACAAGAGGGAAAAAACTGAATTCATTGATGATAAATTTCAGGCAGAAGTCTGTACTTCAGTCTGTCTCCAGTAACAATCTTCAATGTCACTCCCATTGACAACAGGTGCTTTATCGATATCATATTTCTTTCTTCTAGCACCCAGGTCTCTGCCCTGTCCCTTGTCCCTGATGCTCTTCTGGAATTCCCCAGGGATGGTGCCAACCACAGGCTGCCAGAAGCAGCCCCACAACTGCGCCCTTCGATTCCTGCCATTGATCCAGCTGCGTGCATGCTGGTTAAATGCTGCCAGGTCAAACTGGAGAGCAAGACTTGAAAATTCAGTGCTAATTACTGTGATTACAATCTGTGTCCCAAGCAGCCAAAACCTCAGGGAAGAGTCTACAGGTGACCTGTTTAGGAATTAAAAATCTTAGTTTGAGAGATGTAAAATCTATACATGCCAACTTTCCAGCTCATTAACTCATAATATATGTGTCAAGTTGCTAATGATACCCTCTCCCAAATGTATATGATTTAAGGCAAAACCAGCACATAGCACGGACAAGGCAGATGGAACGGGAAATGATCAAATAGAACCCAGGTAGCTGCAAAAACATCTAACACCAGAGCCCTGCAACATGATGCTCAGATGGGGATTTTCTTGAGATGTCCTGAGACCCTCTGCATTCGAGCCAGTGAAAAGATTCTTATAGAACTCACAGCTCTGCAAAGTACAGGGAAGAATTTGTCATGAGAATCTCGAGCCTCTAAATACACATACTAATTGTGTATCTTCCATTTAGCTCTCAAAGACAGATTCACTAGAGTCAGAGAAAATGATTTCATAAATATATCTTACATGACATTAAAAATCATAAAAAATTGACACTAGAGAATACTAAGAGTTTTGTTTTCCTGGCACGTTAAACTTTTTTAAAGTAAGTTTAAATCACTTGGAAATAGGTTGAGGAGCAAGACATGTTTCTGGTGACTGAGAAAGCCATCTAGTTTTGTTCTGGGGTACACATGGCTCTTCTTCCTTTCTTAATAGACTATGCGCAGATAAAACTTATCCTTGTCCAGGTTCATACAAATACAATTCCTCCAGGCGATGAAAATTAGAAAGGAATTAAACACTCTGAATCATCACATAGAATTCTAAAGGGATTTCTTTACTCTCAGTGATATAATATACTAGGCTTCCAGAACATGGCCAAGGAACTGAGTGTGATTTTGCATCTAAACCATCACAAGGACCCTTTAGCAGCTGACGGGCATCACCCAGGCTTTCTGTGTGCCCATAACAGGAACTCTGGAGGAAGAAAGGCTCTTCAGGGGACACACTGGCCAGTGTGGTCCTAAGACAGGAGGCAGAATCCAACCCATCATTTTTGAGCCTGGTCCGAGTCTGCTGACATGTGTTGAACACCACAGAGCCCTTCGTGAAAATAGGACTTCAAATATTTTCCTTTCCTCTCTCATTTCCTTTTTTCAAGTACTCAGTTCACAAGGTGTATCTAAGGGTGTTTATTTTAAAATACAACGCCTTTTAAAGGGCTCAACTTGTTTTACATGTCGTGAACCCTAAAAGTAGAAGGTAAAAATTTCAGTATGAACTCACTTTACAAAACACCATTATCTGATGACTACTTCAGCTCATTATAGACTGCTGACTATTCAACCTAAATAAATTTTTAAAAACAGAAGTGATTCTATGTTTTAAGATTTCGGTAACTTCAGAGAACAAGTTTTCTCTTTTTAAGAATTAATCACAACGCTAGTTCAGCAAAATAAACCATGACTGAATTTGGAAAATGCCACTGATGTATTTTCTGATTTCTCATAACAACTTCTGTTAATGGCATGAGAGTCACAGGTAAGTATCCGACCAGTCAGAGAACGTCGTGCAGTGTGGTGACAGATGCACAATCTGTCCCCCCCACACACACACACACGCTGCCCCCACTCTGCTCTTTTCCTTCCTTCTTTTCACAAGAATTTACTGAGCTCCATGCCAGGCACCTCCGCCACTCATAAATTGAGTGAGCTAAATAATAGTAAGTCAAATCTTTTGAATACTAAAATTTTGGGTTTTTTGGTTTTGTTGTTTTCCACGTACAATGTCAGGCTGGCAAGTCCCCTTGAATTTCCAGGTCAGTTTAGTTTGTCTGACCATGACATACTTGTGTCAGCATCTAACACAAGTCTTTGCATGAGGCTGCACTCAGTTTCATTGACTGACTGACCAACCAACTGAGTTTATTGTAGGGACCATCCAAGTCATCATCTGGGAAAATGTCTGCTTTCTCAATGGCCAAGAAACCCTTCCATTTGTTCCATTTCTCAGACAAATTTTTCTAATAACTGCCTGCCCTATACAATGCCATAGCCACAATCTGTCCTCTACAGGCAGAAACAAGGCTTACTCTATTAAGAGAGCTAAATGTAAAATGCACCAAAAATATGCTCTCGTCGATACAATAAGACTATCCCAGAAATAATTTTAATCAATTTTATACAATTGATTTGTTCTTTCAAGGAGCCTTTAATTTACTTCAGCCTGATTGAGTTGTTACATGAATTACAAAGGTTTAAATATTAAGATAAAGGCAGAGATTTCAATCAGGGAATACCCATGATGGTTTAATTAAAGAATTTTTGCATCTCACTTACAGAACATCGCTCCTTAAGTACTGCATGGCATTTATTTAAAATGTCCCGGAGGCAATTAAGCCCTTGATTAACAATAAAATTTTCTTCCTTAACTTCATTCTCAATTACCATGAAGCTCATTTCTCATTGCCTGGAACTTCCAGCACATGGTACTCAATGGATTTAACTCATACGTAATTCCATATAAGCTACCAAAAAAGGTTAGAAAGAATTGAAGCACACATAAGCTAGCCCTTTCTAAAAGCTGGAGGAGTTAACTGTGCTGCAGTTTGCCTACTTTGTCACCTTCAGCTTAGAGCCTCACCACACCGAGTTGTGATGACTCTACTCTGGGAGGAACAAGGGACTTGGTGACCAGGATGCAATACTGAACTCTGAGAGTTTAGTTTGGCATGTTACTTAACCTCACTAAATCTCAGATGCATATTATGAGTTGGATATAATAATAGGGTTGTTGTGAGAGGTCAATAAAATGATGCACTGCATGCATATGAAGTCTGATCGACAACAGCAACTATTACTGAGAAGACACTCTCTTTTCCCCTCTCTGACCTCTATGAGCTAGAACACAGGTCTGGAACATTGTGTCGCCTAGGACAGAGGCAGATGGTGCAGGCACTTTGCCACATCTAGGAAACATATCTGCAAGGAGACCAGGGAGCTGCTTCTATGCTAAGGGGCCAGGCCTGAAGAAAATAAAGACAGATTTATATCTACTCTCTCATGCCTTCCATATTCTGTAGAACTTAAACACTGGATGAGGCATATATAAACTTGGGCTTATCTGTGAATTTTTAATTATCTCTAAAATAATGTTTCATGACTATCTAAATGTAGACATTAGTCTGCATCTAAAAAAAGAGAGGAGGCTGGGCGCGGTGGCTCACGCCTGTAATCCTAGCACTCTGGGAGGCTGAGACGGGCAGATTGCTCAAGGTCAGGAGTTCGAAACCAACCTGAGCAAAAGTGAGACCTCATCTCTACTATAAATAGAAAGAAATTAATTGGAAAACTAAAAATATATAGAAAAATTAGCCGGGCATGGTGGCGCATGCCTGTAGCCCCAGCTACTTGAGAGGCTGAGGCAGAAGGATCGCTTGAGCCCAGGAGTTTGAGGTTGCCATGAGCTAGGCTGATGCCACGGCACTCTAGCCAGGGCAACAAAGTGAGACTCTGTCTCAAAAAAAAAAGAAAAAAAAGAGAGGAAAATCAGAAGGGTTTTTTTCCCTTTCATTTTATTTTAATGTTAGACAATTTTTACTCAGTATTTCATTCATTCAACAATAGATATTGGGCACCTAAGGCAGGCTCTGAGGATATCAAAATGAGGAGAGAATTCGGCCTTCGGGGAAGTTGAGGTCCAGCTGGGGAGACACACTCAAAATGCTAACATGGGGTGGAAAACAGTGGCCTGAAGCCCAAGAGTAGGAGGGAGCAATGGTGGAGAGGTGACTCAGAGATGGCTTCTCAGAGGAGGTGACAATGAATCAGGCCTTGAAGGAGGAAGGACAAACTCCAGAGTCAAAAAGTGCATCGTGGGAGCAATGGAGTGAGGAACACAGGTTGGCCCATGTTTCATCTCTACAATTAGCACCATCGATTTTTTTTTCCCCTTGCAAATGCTATGTATACCTCTAACTCTTATTTGCTGATTTCATGGCATAAACACCATTGCCACTTCTAGGAAACACAATTAAATACTAAGATGGTGTCTTTTTCTGATGCTGTAGCCTGTGACAGATGGTTAGCAAAACAGCGACCCCCAATATCCTAACATTTTCTGAACAAAAAAAGCTCCATTTTTTGTTCTGTGATGAGAGAACAAAAGTTTTATGCTTTAAAAATTATCTTAGAGGCTGGGCCCGGTGGCTCACGCCTGTAATCCTAGCACTCTGGGAGGCCAAGGCGGACGGATTGTTTGAGTTTAGGAGTTCGAGACCATCCTGAGCAAGAGTGAGACCCTGTCTCTACCAAAAACATATAGAAATTAATTGGCCAACTAAAAATATATAGAAAAAATTAGCTGGGCATGGTGGTGCATGCCTGTAGTCCCAGCTACTTGGGAGGCTGAGGCAGTAGGATTGCTTGAGCCCAGGAGTTTGCGGTTGCTGTGAGCTAGGCTGACGCCACGGCACTCTAGCCTGGGCAAGAGAGTGAGACTCTGTCTCAAAAAAAAAAAAAATTATCTTAGAAATGTATAGGACTTAAGTAATAATTCTGTTTCAAATAGATATGGTCTTCTTTTAAGAAGATCCTTCTTTAAAATCAGACTTTAAAAGAGAATTTAAAAAGAGATATAACCAGATTGTACTTTGTACTAACTGAAACTTCTGAGAAGCATATTTAGGTACTTACAGTTTACTCAGGACAGTGTATCTGTACACAGATACAGTATGTTAAGATAAAAGGCACCAGGACTTGTACTAAGACAAACAAACCTAAATTCTCAATGTTAGATTTTTTTCTTTTTAACATTTATTGAGTCCCTTATTTGCATTATCTCACTTAATCCTTTCAACAGTCTTATGAAGTAGGTCCTGTTATTGCTGCCTGTATCATATATGGAAACATAGGTCTATTTTATTCTGTACATTAAATTTTCAAACAGGTAGCTGCTGACGATATCATGCCATATATTTCACCATCAATAGAAGTTTTCTCAGGGTACTGTACAATCCAAAGCAACTCGCTCACATTCACATTGACCAGAAAAACTTTACTCTTAAAAAAAAAAAGGCAAAATAGAGACTCAGACCAAGAATGACAGTGAGAATGTCTTTTTTTCCCTTCAAAATTGACTCTATTTGTCATATTTTAGAACAGGGCTCATCTCACATGTTCTCACTCATATGTGGGAGTGAAATATTAAAAACAATTGATCCCATGAATAGAATGATGGTTAAAGTGTGGATGGTTAATGGGTACAAAAATATAGTTATTGTAGATAGAATAAACAATATTTGATAGCATAACAAAGTGACTATGTTAAGTTAAGGTATACTTTAAAATAACTAAAGGAGTAGAATTAGAATATTCCTAACAGAAAGAAGATAAATGCCTGAGGTGCTGGACACATCATTTACCCTGATTTGATTAATTCACATTGTATGCCTGTGTCAAAACATCACATGTACCTTATAAAGATATATAACTATTATGTACCCATAATGTTTTTAAAAAACAAATAAGTAGAACAGGGCTCAGCAAACTTTTGTCTGAAAAGGCCAGATAGCAAATATTTCAGACTTTGTGGGCTAAGAGACAGATATGGGGATGTTATATTGGTACTGGCATAGCAAGAGAGAATGCAAATTTCTGCAGATTTTTTATTAATGAAATTCAAAATAAAACTGAGTACATTTTTTTTTTTTTAATATAGTTCTACTCATGAGAAGAATGGAATTCCTTTGTGGGAGAATAGCATTTTGCATAATTGGGATTCAGAGGTAATGCTCGCTATCATCAAATGATTCATCTCCAAAAACCATTCTTAGGTAGAGGGCTGTACAAGAACAGGTGGCAGACTGGATTTGGCCCGTGGACTCTGGTTTCAACTATTTGTCTAGGGGTTTAGCCATGGACAAATGCGCATCATGGAGACCCTGAGTTCCACAGAGATGATGTAAGTCACAGGGCAGAATGGTTGGGACTGAAGGCCTCTGCTTTCAATCCCAGCCCTAGTTATTATTCAGAGACATCAGCAAGTAGAAAGCTTTCAGGGCTCCCTGGCTCTCACTTGTTAACTTGCGAGGTTTGAAGTGGCTGCCACACCTACTTTTTTGCACTGCACCAAAGGGAAGTCAGTTTAGCGCAAATCACAAAAGCCAACTGATATAATCTCCTCTGTTTTGTTGCATTTTTGAAAATCTCAAATTCCCTCACTTTCCTTATTCCCCCTATCCTGATGCCAACACACTTCCTTTTGGGGAAACTTTTTAACAGATCAGTTTTGAAGTCTAGCAAGCATTTCGTCTTCCTTTTAAAATACAAAACCCAGGAACTCAGTCTTTTGTGGGCTCCCTGCTCTTTGTCTGATCCCAGGGGAGGGGAGGGGGAGGAGAGGGGAAGAGGTGAGGAGGGAGGTTATTGGCTCACAAAAGTCCAGACAGTATTTGACTAAAAAATGCAGAGCCGGGAAGCAGGGTGGAAGAAATGAATCAGAAATCCTACAAACAGAGGAGGGTTATTTTTCCTTTAACAGATTAAGGATCGTAGGTTTTCATGCTTACTCAGATGGAACAAGAAAAGATTTTAACCTCTTTGCCTCATTCAGTTTGGCTCTGAACAAAATAAAAGTTGAGCACATTCAAAACATCCATTAGAACTTTCTTCTTCTGTTTAAGATGGTGCAACAACATCTGGTGAAAGATTCAGGGTTGCCTTCCAGTCGACAACAATCACAAGGAAGAAAAGGCGAAAGTCCACCAGAAACAGACAGGGAAACGGAAGTTGTGCAGCTCCCCCCCCCCTTTTTACATGGACAGATATTCTGGGTGAAGCTTCCTTGCCCTTGTGAATTAAATTCCAGTCCCAGCATCAAGCAGGGCACACCAATTCTAGTTTAGAATGAATAAAGAAATCCGCACGCCTATCTTATAAATGTCCAAAGGTGCATGAGCTGTTTCTTCTGAGGGAAGGAACCATATTTTCCAAATTAGTCCAACTGGTAGTTGATGGGCTGAATGCCCATTTATCCTCACCGATAATGAACTGGTGCGCTTGATGACTAATAATGCCTTCAGGAAGTAGTTAAACACCACTATGTTGTACACTGGCCGTGCACGAGATAAAAAGCAAGGGAAATAGGCAAATGAGGAGAAAGGGGAAGTTCAGGCAGTAATTTTGACAATAAAGTGGAAAGAGTTTTAAGTGCTCAAATTACTACAGGGGTTCAGTCCGGCCTTAGCAGCCCTCTATCTTCAGGAACAATTTTGGACAAGTCTGTTAATTTCCCTAGTAGTCAGCTTCCCAGTAATTGCAATTTCTTAACGAGTTTCTCTTCTCTAGCCATCCCTACTGCATATTATATCATCAGGAAATCGAGATCTTAAAAATTAATATAAATCTCTGATCACAATAACCAGGCAGAACAAGAGGTACTCTTTGAGGGGGCAAGAATTGAGACAAATAACTGATTTCAAGAGCCAGGACTTTAGGAAGAACTTTTTTTTTTGCTGACCCTGATGCTATAATTGGCATATAATAGATTCTAATTAAATATATAAATGAACACAAAAGCCAAATATCTTAAATTAGCTTTATACAAATTTCCTTTCCTTAACCATATGATATTAATAATTCATTAAGCATTTAATAAATTAGAAGAGCAAGTAGAATTACACTGCTTACCTACTAACCAACGTGCTTCTTTTAATCATTCAAATGAAAAACAGTGACACTGTTAGAAGTTTTAAACAAAGTTCATGTATTTTTAAATATCTTTGGGTCAAATATAAAGTCCTATTGAGACTGATGGGCAGGGAAAAGGTTAAGGAATGCCTCTTACATTACAGGACTATATTCTCATATTTGAGCTCTATTTTTAAGCTGTCAAGATATTCATAACACCTTAAGTTTATGCATATGTTCCCTGAGAACAGAAACCAGCTACAAGTTTTAAAACTCATTTAAAATAGTAAAATTGCAAAACAGTGACTCATTATCCTAATCCTCCTGTCCCCATAGCGTAAGACACACAAAAAACTGATTTCTCTCTGAACACAAAGAAAGAAAAAACACCTTTAAATGTTGTCATATGATGCTGAAATCCTTAAAACAATTTGGTGTGGAAGATGCAGGAGTCTTTACAGAGCACACTGCATCCAAAAAAAAGGAAACAGGGAGAAAGAAAAGAAAAAGAAAAAACGAACATACCCCCAACAAAAACAAAGCCCCAACAGAATATGCTGCAAAAATCCAAAGCCTTTGGCACTATTAGTGCAAGGATATCTACACATCCTGTGTTTCAAAATATGTCATCACATTAGCCTCCAGGGGAGAAGCAGTTACATGGCAGTTTTCACTAAACAACTGAAGTGCCAGGTCCTGATACGCTAAAGCAAAGTCAAACCATTTTAGTGTGGAGTGTGTTATGCAGTTTACCTCTTAGCTAGAAACAAAGAGGACAGAAATGACAAGAAGGCCGTCTTCATATCTTGAGTCCCGCCCTGCCTCCCCCAATCCAGCAGTCCACTCTCCGTGTTTCCCAAACCTGTCTATCAGAGCCGCCCTTCTCCTACCACCTTCTCACCCTCCACCTGCATGTGCTCACAGCCCTGAAACTAGTCTAGGCCTTCTTCATCATCTAGCACAGTTTAACCAGTTGTCAATGCTTCTGGTCTTTCAGTGAAATGATCAGTAAGTTTACTTCAATGCTTTGAGGCATTCTTCTTTTTATTTTTAAAGTGGGCTACCTAGTCATTTATTCTGCTGCTAGGCGTTTGATTTACCTAAAGAAATGAAAGTCATCTTAACTTTTAAATAAGGCTTTGCTAGCTCTATTCTGACTATACCAATCCACATTTAACTTTTCTGTCCATGTTTATTTTTCTTTGTATAGTGCAACCTGCCAGTATCTGGCCTGTATTAACAAAGTATAACAAGGCTAGGACGCCCTCACCTCCTCCCCAAAGCCCCCCTTCTTTAAGAGAACCCAGGTGGGCTCCCTCTCCGCAGTCCTGGGGTGCAGGCTCCCCGCTGAGACTCCCTGCTGGCTTTGGTACAGAATCATCTGGTGCTGCTTTGCTACCCCCTGAGCCTCCGAGACGCTCTGCTCAGAGGCTCCGCTGTCTCCCAGTCTTGCCCCATCTCCACCCAGGGAGGGAACACCTTGCCCCTCCTCTTGGCCTAGCATGACCCATCCTGAAGGAAGATGGAAGGGGACAGTGCTGCAATGGCAGTCCCAGGTGGTCACTAACGAAGAGTCCAGTCAGTGAGGCAGCCAAGAGCTTCCTGCCCAGCCTCCTGCCTGGTGCTGCGGCTGCCCCAGGTCCACGGTGCACTTGCAGGCTGTGGTGGAGATAGGTTCTACCACAAGTGCAAGTCAAGTTTTAAAAATGAGACCAGATGGAATAGAGAATGGAATACATCAACCCAGGAAAGTAAAACCTGAGCGGTGCGACAAAGGGGCAGGTTTCCTGAGCACCTTGGGATGCTCCTGGAGACCCATAGCTACAGTGACAAGCCTTTGGGAGGATGGGCTCCAACACTGGTCTGGCCACCAGCGAACAGATGGTCTGGCCACTGCAGTGACCACACTAAGAATACAGCGTCCGGTGCACTGACCACACTGTCACAGTACGAACAGTGAAGGGCAGGACACTAACCACACTGTCACAGTATAAACATTGGGAGGGGACACTGACCACACTGTCACAGTATGAGCAGTGGGGGGGTGACACTAATCATGCTGACGTAGTAAGAACAGTCAGTGGCTGGGGAGGTGGCACCAGGAGTCAGGGGAAGAACACAGGGTGGAGGTGGGGTGGGGAGAATACTCAAGGACAGGCTAAAGTGGTCCATGATTCTTTGCTCCTTTTTCTCCCCTTTTCCTAAACGTTAGCAGCAGAAGAAAATCACGTTTCTCTAATTGACAGAGAAAGGAAAAGCGTCCTCTCAATGACTCTTGAGTGCCTCACCAATGGGCCCAAGGCTGGCGTGCCTCTGTCACCCAATCTGAAGGGTAAGGGAGGCAGAGGATGTTTCTTCCGGCCTCTCTTGCCCCTCCTCCCACTTATATGCATTTGTAAAGCCCATCAAACTCTGAAGATATTCAGCCCCAGAAGGATCCATGTTCCAAAGGCACACATCTTACTGAGCAGACGAAACCACACCTCAGAGGTACATTTACCTCCAGTTGCCACCACCACCAACCACCACTCCCTGTGTCTTTTCCTTACGCATAACTGATACTCAAGCAGATGGCTGACAAAGGAGCCCCATCTAAAAGGCTGTTGAAGAAAGGTTTAGTAATTGACCTATAAGCAGAGGGCCTTTTGGCTAAGATCACATGTACATTATCTCCATATAAATGGCCGAGTACATTTGCTGGTCACCAACAATGTGTCAGGCATACCACAGCATACAAAGAAGCCCTCTCCCCCCTTGAGGGTTCACACTTTTAAAAGACAAGAGAAAACAGTCCAGAGCATTCTTTTCAGGGCTATCTGTTTCCAGCTTAAGATGAGAGAGGCCTTTTAATGCAGCCCTTCATCCAGATCTACGGGAAGATGACAATTCGATGGCCCTTAACATTCTGCTTTCACTGGCTCTCATGGCAAGGCCCTGTCGAACTTCCGGAACCCAATTATGTAGAAAGAAGTCCTCAGCATTCCAAAGCAGAACAACAACTGTCTTGAATATTTCGAAAACTAGTGTGTTTAAATTAAATATTTCAAAGGACCCAATTTATACTGATTGGGCTTTGGGGAATACTCATCACAAAACTCATTAAAAGAAGTATAATGGTATAATGGTATCTGTAATATTAATACTAATGTCCTCTTTAAGTAGAGAAGACCAAAGGTATCATTCCCTATGAGATCTATCCTAAGATAAAAAGGACAGTATTCTTCAGCTCATGTTTATTACAGGTTGGCCATGGGAGAGGACAAACCCAGATCTCTTACTTGCCTGTCTTTGAAATGAAATGGCTCATTTGCTAAGTCACCTCTTTTGCCACTTCCTGGATCCTAGACATGACCCAAAGGAGGTTTGTTTGAGGGAGGGTGAGATGTGTTTGTATTTATTCCTTTTTTCTACTTGGTTTCAGGAGATGAGGTGCCCAGAGGACCACGATCCTCCGATTTTATGAGAAGAACTTCCACCCTGCCTGCCCTCTGAGACATTTGAAAAAGAACCAGCAATCCTGGAAGAAATGTGGAGGCAGGCTTGATTTTGTTAAGGAAGTTCTTTCTTCTTGGCAATTATCATGCTGCTTTTGTGAAAAAGCAGCATTCAGCAGAGGAGGGAAATCTACTGTAGGAAGTATCAAAAACATCTGCAATTAGGCTGCAAACAAGCAAATGAGGCAGGTATATCCCCCAACCTAAAGTCTTTGCAGTATTTTCTACAGGAATGAGTTTCTGAATATACTCCTTTTCTGTAACTTCCCTGGTCCCCTCAGCATTTGTAATGGAAATGAGAAATGCATGATGCCCCATCGATGCCAATTTCTTAGGAATTGGGGTGGGGGAGGGGCATCCACGGAGAATGCTCCTGGGCCCGGCCTGTGCTGCTGCTGCTGCTCCTGCTGTTGCTGCTTTACCATATTACGAATTTAATTCTCACACCAAGTCCTGAGCTGCTGGCTCTTCCCTTTTCAGGAGAGGAAAAGTACATGACAGCTTGTGTCCTTTCCATGACACCCTTCTGCCTCTATGGACCTCTCCAGTTTTAAATCTTGAGAAATCTATCAGTCACACAACTTCAGTTAGCATTCCAAAAACTAGGGTAAGGCCTAAGTAATCCATTCAAAGATATGCATCAGAAAGAACATGTTTACCCCCACGGAGAATTCAAGCTGATTATCAAAAATCAGGATACTTAGGGGTTTCCACTATTTACAATAATCATTATAAATTAAGTTAAAAATAAATTAAATTGATAATTATAACAATGGTGTTACAATACTATGAGCCAGGCATAAAGTAGAAGTTTAATAAATAATAGTGAATGAATAGGTTCTTAATCTGGAAACACTACCAAAAAAAGAATCAATGAGAAATTTATTATAACATCTTATTAACTTCAAAGTAATAATTTAAGAAAACTCTTACGATCGGCTATTAAACTTTTAGTAGTAATTATCATGAAACATACTCTAAAATTAATTCTGAAATCTTGCCTTGTTTACATAAACACATCTGATATATAAATTCATGAAAATAAACCCAACTACACTACTTTCAACTGGAAAGCAGATGCTTCGACTGGAAAAGAAGAGATTCTATCTATCCATACCCAAACTATCTTCTTAAATCAGGATTATTAACCTGTTGCCTTCATGCGCATGTGCAGTGGCTGGATTAACAGGACAGAAAGCAACAGCCCTAAGAACTGATCCAGTGTATCAAATAAGTAATCCAAAAATGAAGGAAGATTTACACAACCACCACAATGCCTCCCTGGGAGCCGTTCCAGTCCATCAGAACCCAAATCCAACTTTTCGATGGCATGACATGTATAGATACTGAAAACATCTTGCCTTTATAATAAATAAATATTACATACATTTCCAAAGTCAGCTTATAAAATGCAACAGGTATATAACTGACTTTTTAAACTACGCACTTTAAACATATCCTAACCTGCCTCTAGATCAAAACAACCAAAAGAATTAACATTCCCACTGGGTTTCTTCAGTGTGGTACTAAAATGTCCCTTCATCTCTCGGAAGGCCTCTCACAAACAAGAAAGTTGGTAAATAAAAGAAAACAAAGGACAATGGAATCTGGTTTCCTACCTGATCCTGACCAGGATCTTCAGCTTTCCCACAACAGCCCGAGGGAAAGCTCACATTGTTGGCCCTCACTTTTCCTTTTCTTGCTTTTGTTCCCTTTGACAGCCATCCCTGAAACTTGCCCAGGCTTTGAGTTTCCAAGTAACAGGCAGGTCCAGGATCTCAAAGAAGTTAACCACGGTAAATCACCATCTTACTTACTGTTAGGTCTTTCCTTCTTTTACATCAAGATTTTGTTTCTGCCATCAACGTGAAAACAGGTTCTTCCCAAGGCAAGATCCCAGATGATGATCATGTTTAGAGACCAGCCTGGCTTGTCAAGGATTACAGAGCTGTCTGCAACACACGCTCCTCTTCCCCATAACCAAGTAGGCCCGATAAATGCTAATACTCAGCAGGACGTATCAAGAACTTTAAGCCTCAGCAATGGCTAAGAAGAAAGTATCACAAATTTACTGAAATTATTGGTAGCACAAAAGAAAAGAGAAGGAATTAATCAAAGTCTCTTTCTTAATGCAATGCTTGCTTGAACTACCCCAATCCCTTTTTAAATAGGATACTGGTGGCAAGTGACCCTGACGACATGCCCCAGTAAGGTACACAAGGAACACTTGTTCCAATTTTTTTTTCTTTTATGACCTCATTAAGGAGGATTTTGAAGACTGTTCCTGAATATGAGAACAAAGTGTCCTGAGACATCTCTAACTTTTTAAGTCTTTAGCCTTTTGCTGCTGCGATGGCCGTTGAGTCTGTGTTTGTAACTCGGTTATACTCTACTCACATTTGTCTCTCCCCCCAAACAGGAATCAGGTGAGATGGTCTGGACGAAAACAATCCCAGCTGCACCCCTGTAAATGCAGAGATGTGCTAGTTTCGTACACTGGAAAGTTTAGCCAAGACCAACTTGGGATCCATTCTTTTTTTTATCTTCTCCGAGTAGTAGCTGCTATTAATTAGCCCTGGGGGCTGTTTCCAGACTCCTACCAAGGGAGGGTGCCGGCTGCCAACCCTGCCTGGTGTGAAAATAGTCCACCGCCAGCAACATTTTTCTCGAAGTGTTTGTTGATTCCATGCTTTAATATGGAAGATTGTATTTTACAATCAGAAACAAACAAACAGATTTATAACCGAAGACTTGAAAAGCAAGCAGAGAAAAAGCAAGCCAAGGACTGAGCCTAAATGTAGTGTATTTTTATTGACTTCTTAGAAACCAAATAACCTGGCATATTAGTGTGTGCATTCTGCAACAGACATTCAGCCCCATTGTACTACTTAGAAGAGAATAAAAAGAAACCCTACTGTTTGAAACCCAGCGGAACATCCCCACAACAGGGCACAACTGTTCCCTCATGCATGAATGGGAAGGAGATGAAAGAAAAGATGGACTTCTGAGGTACAGCAAAAAACAAAGACAACAAAAGTGCTGACCATGAGGGAATGACACAACTCATTGCGGCGAAAAGGATAAGAGAAAGGAGCTCAGACAATGGTGAGGACAGCTAAGTGACACGTAGGAGAATTGAAAAATCTACACAAGTGTCTTTTCTCTCCACCCTTGATGAAAAACAATTAAATGTTGGTACATCTGTCATAAAAAAGATCACTGAAACCTGTAACCATCATTATGTGTGGTAACTTAACTACCCAAACTGTAACTCTTCAATTAAACCTTGTCACCTCTGTTTCCCACTTACCCTTCTAAAATGAAAAGTTTTCATTTCTGTGACAATTTACAGCATCTGTTGTAACCCATTATATGTGTGTATGGGAACATGAAGACGAAGTGTTAAAACACTCTATGTCAACGATGGGCCTAAAGAAATTTATAGAGAGAAACTCCGCTTTTGCTTATAAAATATTTTCCCTTGACTCACATTATAGAGATATTTAATCTAAATTTCAGATTTTCATCTAGCAGCAGCTCCAAACATTTTGGCTTTAAGTTTCTTTGTTCTTGAACTATATTGCCAAGAAGATATTATTTGTAAACATTTAATAGGAATGAAGGAAGCTCATGATTTAATGTTACTTTTAGGTAAATGCAGTCATTGGTATGTGATGGGAATAATTACCTTTTGATGTTTCTGTTTTTCTTAAACAGAGGCACACCTGTCCACACTTCACTAACATTGAGCCCTGCTAATGAAGTGTTCAGTGAGAAAACCCCATCGACCAAATATATTAAAAACCCACCATATGAAATCCCCACTAGATGTTTATTGCTCCGGAAGTCCACCAGCCTGGGAAAGTCACACCGTGTTTTAAAGTAAGCTCCTGTGCCTTACTCCTTGCTTGATAACGTGCAGCCCTGCACGAGAGCCAAAAAGCAGTTACTGACCCTGTCAGAACGCCTGATTAATGGATAAATGCTGTAATTGATTAGCGGAGAGGTGTGAATTAAAACAGGGCATGGCATCAATAACCAGCCTCTGACAACAGCAGTTGACGTAAAATGTAAAACAAGAGCCTGCGGCTATATCTCATCAAAGGCACGCTTTTCTTAAAACAGGGAAGAAAAAGGGAAGTAAACAGGCCTAGTGTCCTGTTTTCTGCCATCCTTTAATCTTTCCTGTTGGTAATGATGCTACATGAAGCCACCAGCAAACAGTATGGGAACTCAGTTGTCAGTCTACCTTCATATATCAAGCAGTGCAAGGCAGCTAACTGTTTCTATTGTTCCAGGACTTAAGGAAAAAGCACATAAGAAATCTTATTCTCTCTTCATTTTTTTTCACTGGGAACTCTCTTCACTTGTGTCCCCATAGAAAAGTAAATTCTACTTACTCCAGAAGAGATAGGAGGCTTCCATCTGCTTTCGGAAGTGAAACCATTCATTCATTCATTCATCCAGCATCTGGCATGGACCAGTTACTATTCTGGGCTGGAAAGCACAGAATGAATAAAGGTTGTAGCAGGCTGAGTTGATGCAGACCTGCTCCTGTTTACAAGACACACAAAGGTGGAATAATCTAAAGCAAAAATGTTTTGAAAAGGTTTCATGCATAGCTGAGCTTGACAGAAAGAGGAAAGGGAAACCCCCAAGTGTCAGAAACAAAGCAGAATCTCCAGGGCTGGGAAGAAACCTCCAGTTGATGTTGTGCCCACTGAGGGCTGTCAGCCCTTGAAATAACAACTAGGGATCAGAGTATCAACGCCTACCTGGGACAGAAGACACCACCTGGGCCAATGCAAGGTGAGGAGGGAAGTGAACCAAACTGGACCCTGTAAGAAGCTGCCTAGTCCCCAGAAAGCGGACTGGAGGAACTATGCTCACCAAAGAAACAGCAAGGTAGCCTGAGGCCTGGCTTGGGCTCTGTGAAAATCACTAAAGCCTTTTGTGTGAGTGATCAAAACAATGAGCCTGTGCTAAAAGCAAGTGCAGGGATTAAGTTTATACCACCTGAATAGGTTGGAGATTACAAATAGAGAAATTAAAATTAAGAATTCATTCAAGATCCTAAAACAACTAAGCCTTGGTCAGCAGAAAGAAATTGCAAAGTAGTGCTCCAAAAATGTATCCATAGTCCAAGATACATGGACTCCCAGAGGCAAAAACAATCCCTGCTAAAGATGAGCTCAAAATAAAGAGTTCTAGCCACGTGAGGAAAGAAACCTCACCATGCCTAAGTGCCAGCGACTACAACCTAAGGGCCAGTGGGTACCAGGAACTAGGAATAGGTGAAAATCTAAAAAAGAATCTGATATATAGATGTTTAGAGTTATTAAAGTGATAGAGGAAGGACTAGCAACCATTAAATGAATAGGACATTGTTGAAAATAAAAATTCATTTGAAAGAGAACCAAGGAGCAGTTTTAGAAGGAAAACACAAAGTCACTGAAATTAATAAGTAAACCAGCAGATTAGACATGGCCAATAAAAGACTTAGGGATCTACAGGATGGATGCAGGGAAATCACACAGAACATGGCGCAGAGGGGCAGGAGACAAGATGTGAAGATAAACAAGAAGGGCAACGTGAGATGTTATGATACAGTAAAGTCAAGGGCAGAATAGGAAGAGTGAGGATTGATGACTGGGGCTTTTTCAGAACTGAAAGAAACATTTAAGTTCTCAGATCAAAGCACAGTCATGAGCTGGATAAATAATCCACAAATCAACACCTAAAAATACAATATGAAGCTACAGAACACATCGTTAAAACAAAGAAAAAAAGTAACCAGAGAGAAGATACAGATTACCCATATAAAAAGAGTAATTTTGTTGCACAGTACAATGTTCCTAAGCAGCAAAATAAACTCCAAAATAATAGAATAATATTTTCAAAGTATTGAGAGAAAATAGCCTTTAGCCTTGAATTCAACTAAGTTATCACTCAAGAGAAGGGGCAAAATAAATATATTTTCCAGACAAAGGCTGAAAGAAGCTACTACTGTCAGATCTTTACTGAGAGAAGTGACCAAGGATATATTTCAAGACAAAAGACACTAAATCCAGAAGAAAGGAATAGGATGCAAGGAGCAATGGTGAGCAGAGAGGCTGAAAACGTGTAAATAAATCTATATATATGAGCCTTTACTATAAAAAGGACAAGAGCAGCAATAATGATGCTGTCTCATTTAAAACAAAGTACTAAAAAAAACAATATTAAGTGCTAGACTCTGATAACATACTAGACAGACAACATGAAAGACTGGCATTGGATATCAGGGCCAAAATATTCTAAGACATTTTGGTCAGAAGGAGAAGAGAGATGCATCAGTTGACTTTAGACTTTGTTAAATCAAACACGCATATTAAAATTATAAACATAATCAGTGAAAGAAAAAATACATTACTTCCAAATCAATATGAAGAAATAATTAAAATAGAAGGAATAAATAAAGTAAATACAATGAAAAGCAGGAAAAGAGGGAAAATATAGCAACTAAAAAGTATAGCACACAAAAATAGTAAAATACGGTGGTAAAAATAAATTTGATTACATTAGTAATAACAACAAATATAGGCAGATTAAATATCTCTGCTAAAAGGCAGCAATTAAATTTAAAGAAAAACAAAAATGATCCACTTAAATACTGTTTATAAGAGACATGCCTAAAACATAAGGTGGGGTCAGGGCATGGAGGCTGAGGCAGGAGGATTGCTTGAGCTCAGGAGTGTGAGGTTGCTGTGAGCTAGGCTGATGCCACGGTACTCTAGCCCACGCAACAGAGTGAGATTCTGTCTCAAAAAAAAGCTAAGTTTTCTACTCAGGACATTAAAAACAACAACAACAACAAAGTCTTACCCCAAAAAAAGTAGAAAGAAGAAAGAATAAGAGTGAAAATTAATGAAAAACTTAACAAAGCATAAGGAAGGCCAGGCGCGGTGGCTCACGCCTGTAATCCTAGCACTCTGGGAGGCCAAGGCAGGTGGATAGCTCAAGGTCAGGAGTTCAAGACCAGCCTGAGTAAGAGCGAGACCCCATCTCTACTATAAATAGAAAGAAATTAATTGGACAACTAAAAATATATGTAAAAAATTAGCCGGGCATGGTGGCGCGTGTCTGTAGTCCCAGCTACTCGAGAGGCTGAGGCAGAAGGATCGCTTGAGCCCAGGAGTTTGAGGTTGCTGTGAGCTAGGCTGATGCCACGGCACTCTAGCCCCGGCAACAGAGTGAGACTCTGTCTCAAAAAAAAAAAAAAAAAAAAAAAAAAACACAGCATAAGGAAGATTATCAAATTTAAAATTCTTCAACCAGTCTGGGCAACATAGTGAGATCTTGGCTCTTAAAAAAAAAAGATGTCTTACATCAGTAATGCAAGGATGATTTAACATCACAAAGTATATTATTTAGAGACAAATAAAATTGTATTCTTGCAATTTTGGCCAAAATTTAAGGGGAATAAAATATACTGCTTTTATTTCTGTGAAGATAAGGTAAATTACTCTACATTTTATGAAAAGGGATGGTAGTAGTTTCTACATGGCACACATGAAATCCCTTTGAAACTTATACTAAAGAAAATCAATTCTAAAATATAGAGGGAGGAATACCTGTTCTCAAACTTTCTGACAAAAATTATAATTGAAGAGTTTAGAACATTGCCTAGAAGACAGGGACCCTTCTATTTTAGCTAATGATATTATTACTGTTGCTTTTGTTACTCTAAAATTGAATTTGTAAACAGAAGGTTGCTTACTGTAGGGGGGAAAGGCAACACACCTTGAGAACATGTCATCTAAGCAAAGAAAAATATCTATGTGCTTGTCTCTGACCCACTTGTGTGACAGATTTAAATTTCCTTACCTCCTGGATAGTGGATGATAAACAATTCCTACAAATACAAAAGCATTGTATTTATTATGGTCTACACATTACTCTAAGGACTTCATAGGTTTTACCTCACTTAATCTTTACACAACCCTGTATCTTGGATCTTGCTATGTTGCCCAGGTAGACTTGAACTTCTGGGCTTAAGCGATCCTCCTTCCTCAGCTTCCCAAGTAGCTGGGACTACAGGTACATGGCACCGCACCTGCCTATAAGGGATATTATCATTGTTCACTTCATTAAGAGAGAGAAGAAAAAGTCTTTTGAACATCTCAAAAGATGCAAGAAGAACATTTGATAAAATTTAATACCCATTCATAATTTTTTTAAAACATTGAATTAAAAAGCTCATAAAGTTTGCTAGATAACATGGCAGACCACTGGGTTTGTCTCTGCTTCCTTTCTAAAGCCCACATTAAAGTGGGGAGGAGTATAAGTCCACAGAAACAGATATAATAGAAGAAACCCCTTAGAAGAGATGTCAACAAACTATTGGAAAATGGAGAGTGGGTCAACCAGGGAAAAAGCTAGCCCACAGCACGGGGCTGAGAGAGATGACAGGCCCCAGACAATCAAGCTGATTTCCGCAGCAGCACTCTAGAAAAGCTTAGGAACTGGAGGTTCCTGGTACCTCTGAAGGCACAAGACTGTGGGTTTGAACAAAAGGATTGTTTGAAAATCTGTAGGAAGAGCACTTAGACCCTCCCTCCACAAACCTCCCCCATTCCGACAGGGCAAAGGAAGTAACTTCCTGGAGAACCAAAACAGCCTCTGACTTGCAGATGCAAAACACAGCTGAAGTGGGGACTAAGTGGAAATGGGCATATGGAAGGGTGAGAATTCCCCAGAACGCCAGCCAGGCCTTAATCCCTGAAGCTGAGAGCGCAGGACGCCTGAGAAACGGAAGGGCCAAGAGAACAACCCTACGGACACTGCTTCGTGCTGATCCCCTGGGGAAGCTGGCAGCCCCCTGCCCTCAGTCGGATAACCTTACAGTGAAGCCCATCAATTAGCACATACAAAGAACTCTCCATCGCTTTTTAAGTTCTTCATTCTTAAATATGGATTTGACAGTCAAAGATCACCAGGCATCTGAGGAAAGCTACTAACATGAAAGATAAAGACCAAAACAAACAATCAGGAAGAACACTCTACAGGAACAGAGACAACATAGAGAGGAGAAGAAAAAGACCAAAACAATACTCTGAGAAATAAGACCATTATGTATAAAAAACAGGAATCATTTATTAAAGAAATATTAGAGAGCATGGAAAAGCCATTGGAAATAAAAATATGAAAGCAAAATAGTTTTTTAAAAAAAGTAGTGGAAGATAAAGATGAAGAAATCTTCCAGAAAGTTGAATAAAAATACAGAAAATAGAAAAGATTTTAAAAATCAGATAATGAAACAGGTTCAGCATTCAAGCAGTGAGGGGTACAGAAAGAGGAACTACAAGAGGGTAGAGAAAAGGAATTTATTAAAAAACACAAAGAAAGCTCCTAGAACTAAAAGACACTGAGTTTTCAGACTGAAAAGCCTATTGAGCACCTACATAATTAAGGAAAAATGACCCTATCAAAGTACATCAATGCAAAGCTTGAGAGGACTAGTGATAAAGAGATCTTAGAATTTTCAAGAAGGGAAAAAATTCACATAAAAAAAGGATCAAGAATGAAAATGGCACTATTTTGAAGTAATGACGTCATCAGAAGCAAAAAGATAAGGGAGCAATGCCTTTAACATTCTTAGGGAACATCTTTTCCATGAAGTATGAAAAACGCTAAAGACATTGTCAGACATACAGTCACAAAAACATTTACCTTTAATGAACCCTCTTTTCACATAACTACTAGAAGATATACAAACCCCAAATGAAGAAATACACCAAGGAAGAAGACATGGTTTTCAGATACTAAAAATTCAGAGTAAAAAAGGGCAAACACCAGGATTACAGTCAAGGCACGTCCTAGAAACACATAAATGCATCTGGCCTAGAAAGCTCAGGATAGAAGGCTTCAGAAGGAATTCCTTAAAAAAAAAAAAAAAATTCAAAAGTAGAAAAGATAGATTGCTTAATATTGACAACTTTGTCAGAAAGTTTGAAGAAAAAAATAGTTTTAGCTATTTTTAGAAAAAGAATCAATTACTAACTCCAGGGGAACAAAAAGTTATACAAGAAAGGAAAAAGTTTTGCAAGAAAGGAAACTTAAATAATAGAGCATACTATGTGGCTCAGCTGTGAACAATATTTTCATTGGCATAGTATAAAGGCTGAAGTGTGCATCAAGGGTACAATATGACAAAAAAGAACTACGTCTTCATCTTTCACAGTAGGAACTCAACAGTACTATAGACTGAATGTTTCTGTCCTCCCCAAAATATGTTGGAATCCTCACACCCAATGTGATGGTATTTGGAGGTACAGCCTTTTGTAGGTGATTAGATCATAAAGGCAGAGCTCTCATAAATGGGATCAGTGCCCCTATAAACGAGGTGGGAAAGAGACTCCCTCACCCCCTCCACCATCTGAGGACACAGTGAGAATGCCTGCATCTGTGAACCAGCAAACTCACCCTCACCAGACCCTGAATCTGCCGGTGCCTTGATATTGGACTTCTCAGTCTCCAGAACTGTGAGAAATAAATTCCTGTTGTTCATTAGCCACCCAGTTTATGGTATTTTGTTATAGCAGCTCAAACAGACTAAGAAAAATGGGCAATGCCTAAAATTGAAATAAAAATCAAGAATAACAGTACATTATTTAGAAGTATGGCCCTATATGCAGATGAAACAGCAAAGAGTTCAAAGCGGTTGCCTTGCGGGAAACAGAGTTTTGCAATGACATCTATAACTCTGTTAACATATATTATTTCATAAAAATTTGTTTGCATTTTAAAAATCAAGCAACATTCCCCTATACCAGCAATAATCAAGCACAGGTTTTTGTGAAAAAGATACAATTCCTACCTTCCTGATTCTCAAATTTTAATTGGATTGACAGACATGTTACAAATAGTAACACAACATGGTAAGTGCTAAAACTGAGTTATTATTTAGACCCAAAATCAGAAGAAAAGGATGGTTTCAAGCAAGGTAATAAATTCACTTTGGTACATACAACATTTGAGTAGCCATTCAAACATCCACGTTGAAATAAGCTTCTGGAATCATCATAAATGAAAAAGGTATAATTGTCGAGGGAAATGATCTGCCAGGAAAAAAAAAAAAAGCCACCCCGGGCAGTATCAGGATTTTGGGGTCCAAAAATAAAGAATGAAAAATGCTTTTAGGAAACTAAGAAGGCCTGTTCAGAAGGATAAAAATCCAGGGAGCCTACCTAGTACCTTTAAAGTGAAGGGGAGAGTGAGAAGGGAGTTTTGAGAAGCAGAGGATGATCCAGCTCCAAGAGCTAGAGTCAGCGAGTCTGAGGACTAAACATGGGGCCATGGATTTGGCCATTATGAAGGCATCGGAGAACTTCAGGAAAGTGTCAGAGTCAGAGGGGATGAATATATTCCTAATGGGCTGAGAATTCAACAGGACTTAGCAAGAAGTAGGGAGCGTGGACAGAGACCTCTCTTCAAGAACTTAGGCACCAAGAGAAGTTGGGAGATATGTCAATAGCTTGGAGAAGATGTGCATACAAAGGGAAATTTATTTTTTACTTCATTTTTGACAGAGCTGTATGTAAAATATTTTTGTAGGCTGTGGGGAAGAATTCCACAAAGGGACAAGGAGTCAGAAGCTGAGAGAGAGGGAGAGGTGAGACGGTATATACCACGATTCCCAGAGGAGAGGGAAGAAAAGAGGAGGGATTGACATTGGAGAGGAGGAAGGCAGGCAAAGAGAAGGACTGGGGGAACTGAAGGGGTTTGGGAACGCAACAATCACTGGAAAAACACCCTCCTCTTCTACCTCTCTCCCTGCCCGCATAAAAACTCACAAGTTCCCTCACGTCCTACATTGTCTCTGTAAGTCTCAACGACAATGACACTGAAAAAAATGCTCTGCAGTATAAATAGTAACAGCTTTATTATTCCCCCAGATCCACTGGGGCAGAGAAACACAGCAGACGGTCCCCGGGAAGAACAAATGCCATGTGCTGCTGCCATGACCGCCCAGTCCGGAACGCAGCCCTATGTCGCTCTGGGCCTCCGGAGGGGAAGGAGAAGTGCTGTCCAATCTCAAGTTTCTTTAAAAACAAACAAACAAACAAACAAACAAAAACCCAAGCCACCAATATAAAAATAGGTAAGCGTGAAGTCAGCTACTGAATGCAGTGACAAGGCTCTCTCTCCTTGACAAGATCTTTCTCCTGGCTTTGTTTCATAAAGCTGCTTATCTGCATTTCCTTTTTATTGAAAGAATTCACACATAAAAGTCAAAGTCGGCAAAATAAACTCTCACTTCTCATCAAGAGTTTGGGAGGGGGGTGAGCAATTTCTAGGAGTCAATAATTTATAAAGGCTTTCGATCTTTCAGAGAAAGAAAAATCAAGCTGAGAAAGTGAGAGGAATTCGGTAAGAAAAAACAAACTCTCTTTTCAACTACAGGTTTTTTAGGAAGAGACACAGGAGTGAAAGGGCAAGGAAATTTCTTGAGCACCTGTTTTTGCTAGGAACTTTTTTGCATGCATTTCACAAAAAAGAAACAAAAAGGACAGGAATACAAGCTGAGAAGGAGCAAATTTATTTCCCATTGGCCAGGACACCGACAAAGGCAGGTTCTCGGGTCAATGAGAAACACAGTAGGCTGAGGATGATAATGCTGGCTGTGTTAGTTTGCTCATTAGCTGTGACAGAGCTCCACAAACTGAGTGGCTAACCCAACAGATACTTATTGTCTCACAGTTTTGGAGGCAGGAAGTCTGAAATGGAGGTGTCAGCAGGGTGGGTCCTTCTGAGGGCTGGGAGGGAAGGATCTTGTTCCAGTCCCCTTCTTCTCCCTGTGTCTCCACATCATCTTCCCTCTATGCATATCCGTCTCTGTATCCAAATTCCCCCTTTTTTGGATTGGATTAGGGCCCATGCTAATCACCTCATATTAACGAATTCCATCTGCAATGACCCCATTTCCAAATATGGTCACATTCTGCATCCTGGTGGTTAGGACTTTAACATACGAATTGGGGGCAAGGGAAGACATAATTCAGCCCATAACAACAGCTAGTGTGTATTGGGCTCTTACTGTGTGCCGGGTACCATGAATGGATGTCTCATGTAATCATCTGACTTAGCCTATTATCCCAATATTATAAATGAAGAAAATGAGGCACAGAGAAGCTAGGTAATTCGCCCAAGATCAAACAGCTGGCAATTAACAGAGCTAGGATTTCAGAACCTAGTCCTTATGGGTCCAAAGAGCTAACCACTATCTGTCCTTCACTCTGTTTAAGACAGTGTAAAAATCCCAGTGTTCCACACACTCAGATATCTTTGTAACAAAATCAATAAATAAATGGCCAGGTGAGTGAAGGAATGAATGAAGTATATGGGAATCTTGCATGATACCACTATACCAGTGGCTCTATGAATGAAGTATATGAACAGGGAATAAACAAACTTGTGGGATGATTGACAATTTCTACACAGTGAAGAAAGACCATTGTCCAAAACACCCAGCACGTTTCTTACAGAGTCCTTAAGTCCAGGGTGAAGGCTAATGGCACCTAGCAGGAAGCACATAGGCTCTGGAGTCTGATGGAACGTGTGGACACGTGCATTCATGATTTGTGTTTGCCTCAATTCTAATGACACAGTTCTGAAATGATCTTCGCATGTCAGGGGAATGATGAGCCTGGGAAAAGCATGATTTGAGCAACTACACAAATCACCAGACTTTATCAACACCCTCATGCCAAGTGAACTGTCACTGCAGCAGCAGCATGATTAACTGCCAGTGCAGAGAAACCTGTTTTTTTTGTTTGTTTGTTTAGGGTTTTTTTGGTTTTGCTTTTTGTTTTTTTGGTTTTTTTGAGACAAGGTCTCACTCTGCTGCCAGGGCTGGAGTGTGATGGCATTATCATAGTTCACAGCAACCTCAAACTCCTGGCTCAAGCGATCCTCCTGCCTCAGCCTCCCAAGTAACTGGGACTATAGGGACATGCCACCATGCCTAGCTAATTTTTCTTTTTTCTTTTGTACAGACGTGGTCTTGCCATGTTGTTCAGGCTGGTCTTGAACTCCTGGCCTCAAGCGATTCTCCCACCTAGCTTCCCAAAATGCTAGGTTTACAGGTGTGAGCCACTGTGCCCAGCCTGAAACTTGTTTTTAGTAATTAGTGTTTCAAATTTTTTAATGTGTTTTCTCATAAAACATATCTCTGTAAATGAATAAATCAAAATCACTCATCCAAAAAATCAAAGCCAAACCTCTTTAAAAAATCATATCACACATCACTTAAGCTCAAATTCAACTACCAGTGCTTAGAAGAAAAAGTCTAAAGAGAAAGTGAAATAATTTGAACAGTATGTCTGAATCAGCCTGCAACTTCACCCACCAAGGGTAAGAAGAAAGACATAACCAGTTTATGAAATTCCCTCCAGACAGTCAAGCTGTGGGGAGTCTTTAACCTGTCTTGGGGGCTAGGTGTGATGCATGTGTTTAAAATCACATTTCAAAATACTCTTCTTCCTTGAGTTTGACTCTAAATGTAGCCATCTTCTCTTTCGGACACTCAGCTGAACGAGTGGAGATCGGCCCCAGTGCTGGAGGGAACTATATGTGATCAACTTAGCGACACGTGGGTTTAACATAACATCATGAGAGATGTGAACTTGACTACACGTGATGTTCTTGTTACTACTGACTTTAGACCAAATGCCCAAGAAAGCAATTCCTCCACATCACCTTCCACACAATATCCTATCAATAAGCTTTGGTTTCAGAAAAACATGGCACAGATAATCCAAAATTACTAAGACTCTATAAGTCATCTCTACCATAGCACAGCCACCATGCCTACCTGTGACCCTGCAATTCCTGGAGCTCCATCAAAGAGGAGACTGACTGTCAGGAGGCAAACCAGGCAAGAGTATCCTGAGGGTAGGAGATCGAATTTACAAAAACATTTGACACAGTTTTTATATTTTTGCCCCTTCAGGTATACAATATTTGGCTCAGGGGTACATTATATTTTCCCCAGTGGCTTTGCCTTTATGCTGTTTTTTTTTTTAATTGTGATAAAATACATATAAGATTTACCATTTTAACCATTTTTGGGTATACAGTTTTATACTTTCACAATGTTGTACAACCGTCACCACTATCTATCTCAAGAACATTTTTGTTATCCCAAACTAAAACTTTCTACCCAGGAAACACTATGTCTCCATACCCCACCCCTCCCTTCCCCAAGGCCCTGGTAACCACCATTCTAATTTCTGTTGCTATGAATTTGACTACTCTAGGTACCTCACATAAGTAGAATCACATATGTCTCCTTTTGTGTCTGGCTTATTTCGCTAGGCATAACAGACTCAAGGTTCATCCATGTTATATAGCACGTATCAGAATTTCATTCCGCTTTTTTAAGGCTGAATAACATTCCATTGTATGTATATAACACACTGTAGTTATCTATTCATCTGTTAATGGACATTTGGGTTGCTTCCATCTTTTGGCTGGCGTGAATTATGCTGCTATGAACACAGGTGTACTAGTATCTGTTTGAGTCCCTGCTCTCAATTCTTTTGGGTGTCTACCTGGAAATGAAATTGCTGGATCACATGATAATTCTATGTATAATGCCTTCATTGTGTTTTGCTTACACATAATGTTGCAAACATTGTACATGTTATAAACAGATGCATGCTTGCAGTATGCTGGCTATAGTAGGGGTAGATGAGGTTGCAAATTTCCTTAGATTACTAAGAGTCACCTTGTTTTTTCTGAGTTTGGCTGTGTGTATAATGCTAGGAAAGATTAAAGGCTTAGGATTCCTGCATAGGATGACCTGTGCATATGAAAGAAGCCAGTCTATTGACAACAAAGCGTGTAATATTCTAGGACAATGAAATGTACTAACATCTCAAGCTACTTCCTTTAAATTAACTTCATAAATTTAAACAACTGACATTTATTGAATGCTGACTGTCAAAAAGCCCCCAATCCTGGGGTGCGGACTTGGCCCTTCTAAGTTTGTACACAGTTGACTGCCTGGCTCATAGAAACTACTCAACACATGGTCAGTTTCCCTGTTCACAGGTCATAATGTGAAAACTTAACGGAAACCTATCAAAGAGAGAAATGCATTGCTGTTAGACAAACAACTTAATAAATTGCTATGATCATTATTTGAGTCCTAATTAACACCCAAATTAGTTTGTCATCATTACTTAGGTTTACAGGAAATCAACCTATGGAAACCAGGCTATTTTATAATGCAGAACTGGACTTTAAATGTTCTCAGAACATCCCTATAACTGGGTCATTGGACTTCCAAAAAGAGAATGAAACTATCAAAGTAACATACTCTGAGAACATCTCTATAACTGGGTCACTGGACTTCCATAAAGAGAATGAAACCATCAAAGTAATATAAATAAACCTTTCCCTTACTCTTTCCTGAAATGTGTCAGAGAAAGGAAAAAGACATCTGAAGGCTTTGAGGAAATGAATGACAACACTCATTCAGAGTGACAACCTTCATTCAGAGGAAAGCTCTGAATGTCATTAACAATATAAAGAAGCCCTCTCATTGAGAGCTTGAGCATTTACATAAATAACTTTTACATAAATAACCTCCACAGGTGCTTTTCTCCTTGCAGCAACTGCTTTCTCTAGAAGTCACTGACAAGTGCAAACACAGGACTACTTCTACATGCATAAGCTTAGGTTTTATCACTGTAAAATTTATGAAACATAAGCCTTATACATATCTTTATGCATGCTACACATTATTATTTGTATACAAGTTTTCTTATGCCTGTTGACATAAAAGTAGGAAAGTTTCCAACCTGTGGATGAGAAAAGATTAAGGCCAAATTTTTCATTCTACTCTAAACCCAAAAATGAGCTTTCAAATTAAAAAAAAAAGTTTTGTATAAAATATGACAATCTGAAAAAGAAACCAAGAAAGTAAAAAAATAAAAATAAAAAACATAGACAATCTTTCTGAATGTATCTCCTGTGTAGAGAAAATAACATATACTAAAAATAAACACCTTCCAAAGACACCCACACATTAAAAAATAAAGAGAGCTGAGGCAAGAGGAACACTTGAGGCCAGGAGTTCATGACCAGCCTGAGCATGAGCGAGACCCTGTCTCTACAAAAAACAGAAAAATTAGCCAGTGTGGTGGCATGTGCCTGCAGTCCCAGCTACTCAAGAGGCTGAGGCAGGAGAACTGCTTGAGCCCAGAAGTTTGATGTTGCTGTGAGCTATGATGATGCCACTGCACTCTAGCCCAGCTGACAGAGCAAAACTCTCTGGAAAACAAACAAACAAAAAAACCAAAGAGAATGCAGGAAGAAGACAACTCTGATATAATACTAAAGGCTATGGCCAATGAAATGAAGGCACTGTGGAGATGGTGGCCCAGGAAGTAAAGGGTGAAGGAACAAATGGAAACACAAACTGGGGGGCACAGAGACCCACAAAATAAAAGAATGAATATAGAACGAATCATGTGTGCTTGAAAGTCTGGGTCCAGTCAAATTTTCATTTCAACTAGATCTTCTGAAATGTTTTTTAAGAAAAAAGCGCTAATATTTTAGGACAACAAATACAGTGTCTTTTTCTTTTGAAAAGACACTATATTCACATGGTTCCAGAAAGGTGCCAAAGAGTTCACAGTGAAAAGTCTTCCTCTCACCCACCCACCCCTTCGTCCCCAGTTCACCTCCAAGAAGACAACTGATGCTGTCAGCTTCTTGTGTAACAGAAGTACCAGAGGCATCTGCAGGTGACCAGAGTAAAGAAGAGGGAGCCAGCATAGGTTATTTTCCAGGGAGCATCTCAATCTTTTTCCTCTTCATGCCTTCTTTAAGGCGAAAGGCCTCAGGCTCTCAGAACAGTTTTATCCTGAACTATCCTGCACTTGCAAGGAATTCTGCATGAGGCTTGGTGTTTCAGTGCTAAGTCAATTTTTTTAAAAGCCCCAAGTAAGTAAATTAAGTTAAAAAACAGATTTAAGGCCGGGCGCGGTGGCTCACGCCTGTAATCCTAGCACTCTGGGAGGCAGAGGCAGGCAGATCGCTCAAGGTCAGGAGTTCGAAACCAGCCTGAGCAAGAGCAAGATCTCGTCTCTAGTATAAATAGAAAGAAATTAATTGGACAACTAAAAATATATAGAAAAAAAAATTAGCTGGGCATGGTGGCGCATCGCATGCCTGTAGTCCCAGCTACTCGGGAGGCTGAGGCAGTAGGATCACTTGAGCCCAGGAGTTTGAGGTTGCTGTGAG
>CAUYRT010011545.1:0-37806 GCA_963574885.1 Lepilemur ruficaudatus
TTGGTTGGTGTTAGCTTGGCTTATACCACGGCACTTAACCCCCGGGGCAAACTCGTCTCACCCTTCAAAAAAAAAAAAAAAAAAAAAAAAAAAGGTAATTAAGGATCATACCTTTTCCACCCCAGTTTGGCACAAGGGGGAAGAGGAGCCAGTTGGGGAACACCGAGTTGTTCAACCAGTCAGCGGGTACTGTGTGTGCAGCCTGTAGTTACCCAGATCCACTGGCAGGACTTGTAGTCAAAGTCATGCATCCCAGGACGTGGCCGATATACCACAGTGTCTGAAGCTGGAGGGTGTCGAGGGAACAAGGCTTGATGGGTGAGCTCCCTCTCATGCACAGCAAGGCCGGGCAGTATTGCAGTGGTGGGAGTGCTGGTGGTCTGCGGGTTAGGCGTGACTTGGTCGGTCCAACCTGTTGGCAGGAGTAGGGACTAGGTATTGCAGTGGAGTTGCCTATTTTATCTGGGAGAGGTGGTGCCAGGACCCACTGGGGTCAGTAGGAAGCTTGACTGCTGTGGGGGTATAGTCAGGACTACCGTATGGAGTCCTGTCCACTGAGGCTGCAGAGAGAGAAATCTGGATTTCAAGAAAACCTTGTGATTTAACCAAAACCTTTCTCCTTTAAATAAGCCAACTCAATCATATACATGATTCTTTCATAAATTCCCTTCCACGAACCCATCACAACCTACACAAACCATCTACGACATGCTTGGACTTTCTCTTTTTGTCCTCAATTGCCTCCTTTTCAAATAACCAGCCTTTCTGTTTCAGGACAAAAAGTCACCACACAAGATCCTTCTCACACAAAACCATTCCCTCTCTGTTCTTTCTTAACAAAAATAGATTTCCATACTCATAGTCTTTCTACATCGTTGTCTCTGCCTTGCTAGTTACCTTCTATCTTCCTTTTATGTTCCCGCCAAATCCATACCTTGAGTCAATTTCCAAACAAACTCTGAATTAGGCAAAATTGCACAACACATCTTATTCCTTGGTATACCCCATACATTCACGGAGAGCTGGTTGACGATTGACAGTGAGATGCCGGGTGGTTGGGGTGAGGTGAGGACCAAGATAGGTGACAGCAGGTAATGAGAGTTGAGCTTTGGAGGGGGATACCCGGTAGCCTTTCGAGGCGAGAAAATTAAGCAAGGTGTTAGTTTGATCCCTGGAATGCTGCAGAGAAGGGCTGCACAGCAGAAGGTCATCGCCATATTGAAGAAGAGAACTAGGCTGCAGGGGGCAACCGAGAAGATCCCTGGTTAGCGCTTGACCAAAAAGGTGAGGGCTGTCCCTGAACCCCTGGGGCAGGACGGTCCATGTGAGTTGTTGGGCGGTGTTGGGGTCAGGGTCTTCCCAAGTGAATGCGAAGAGGTTATAACTGGCTGGACGGAGAGGTATAGTAAAGAAAGCATCTCTAAGGTCTAAAACCGAGGAATGAGAGGTGGAAGGGGAATGTGGGACAGCAGAGTGTAGGGACTGGGTACCGCTGGGTGTACAGGAACAACAGCCTCATTGACGAGCCTGAGGTCCTGGACCAGGCAGTAAGAACCATCTGGCCTCTTGACCGGCAGGATGGGAGTGTTGTAGGGGGAGTTAGCGGGGATGAGGGGGCCTTTGCATAGAAGGCATTCTATGATGGGCTTAAGTCCCCTGCGATGAGAGGGTGAAATGGCGAACTGTGACCGTGAGGGGAATAATGAAAGGTTTTTTAATTGGATAAAGGCGGGTGTGTGGTGAGTAGCTACTGTTGGGATGGAGGTGTCCCATACCTGGAGGTCAACCAAGTCAGGCGGCAGGGAAAGAGAAGGAGAGTGCTCCCAACCAGTAGAGGAGGCAGGGGAAAGAGAGAGCAGTAGGAGAGACGCCGGCTCAGAGGAGAAATGAAAGGTGGTGCGTAGCTCAGTCAGCAAGTCCCGTCCCAGTAGAGGAGTAGGACAGGTGGGCATGACGAGGAAAGAGTGAGTTATAGGTCGGCTGTTGAGGATGCAAGTGAGGGGCCCGGCAGTACGAGGTAGGGACGGTCGGCCATCAATTCCCATAACGGAGACCTGGAAGGGATAGGTGGGACCGGAAAAAGAAGGCAGGACAAAGCAGATAGCCCCCGTGTCAACCAAAAAGGACACTGCCTTACCTGCTACCTGGATGGTTACCCTGGGCTCGGCGAGGGTGACTGGGGTCACCGAGTCGAGGCTCCATCAGTCTTCAGCAGCCAGACCCAAAACTGCCATCGGCAAGTGGGGTGGAAGGGCTGGTCCCCTGGCTCTGGGACCAGAGGGACAGTCGCTTTTCCAGTGTCCCTCCTGCCCACATGCTGGGCATGGTTTAGTAGGTGGCCGCGGTTGCGGGCAGCACTCAGCCCAGTGGCCCTCTTTGCCACACTAAAGCATTTGCCCGGAGGTGTGCTTCCGGGTCCAGTAGATCTCCCGGGTAGTTTGCTCGGCGTACCAATCCCTGCCAGCCGCAGAGCTGCCACCAAGGCCTGGGCTTGCAAGTGTGGACATGGCGGACATGGGCCTCCCGCTGGGCCTCCACCAGCTTGTCCTGGGAATTAAAGACTTTAAAGGCCGTGTCTACCAGGTCGCCGATGGGGGGTCTGAGGGCCTTTGTCTGCCTTTTTCAGCTTTCTCTGGATATCGGAAGAAGACTGCGTAATGAAATGGGTGGCCCAAACCACCGTGCCTGGTGGGTCAGTAGGATCTAGGCGGGTATACTGGGTTAGACGTCAGTGAGACGGCTCAAACATGCAGCCAGATTTTCATCTGGCCTCTGAGTTATTTCTTTAAGTTTGCTATGATTCACGGCACGGTGTGCCACGCCCTGGAGGCCTGCCAGGATGCATTGTAGCATCCGGTCCCGGCATTTTCGGCCATCTCTACCAGAACCAGTGTCAGGCTGATAGTCCCATCCCAGTTCAGAGTTGGGGACTGCTTCTGCCCCGACCGGCATGGTGCCATCAGTCAAGTGAACTTGGTCTGTGTGACCCTGGGCCGCAGCCCAGACACGTTCCTTTTCATCACTAGTCAGGGTAGAGGAAAGTGTAACAAAGATGTCACGCCAAGTTAAATCATATGCCTGTGTCATATAACGAAACTCTTTGGTGTAGGCAGTGGGGTCGTTAGAAAAGGAGCCTAAACGTTTGTCAATCTGAGAGAGGTCAGAAAGGGAGACAGGAACATGCACACGTATGACTCCGTCCATTGCTGCCACCTCACGCAATGGGCAGAGAAGAGACTGATCAGAGGATGAGTCGGAAGGTCCGGCGTGTGAGCAGGTGTGACGGCTCACAGGGAAGACATAACCGGGGAGGAACCTGACAATCCCGCTGATGACTAAGGCGGCGAGGTCGGAGAGGAGGTTCCAGAAAGCGGAGAATATGGCAGCGGGCCCAAACGGGAGGGCCACAGAGGGACTCAGTGGGTCGGGGAAGACAGAGGACCCAGGAACAGAGTCATCAGAGGGGCTGGGAGGAGAAGCAGAAGTAGAAGTAGGGAACGACGGAGGGAGAAAGGAACATGGACACAAACAATCCCTTCGGCACCTGCAACTTCCCGCAATGGACAAAGAAGGAAGGGTCTGGCCTGCAGACCCATCATAGGAGCCAGTACACAGGCTGACAGGGAAGGACAAGGACGGAGTTGGCGCCGATGGGGTCTGGTGGGACAAAGAAGGGTCTGGAGGGTTGGAGAAGGCAGAAGGGGCCTGAGAGAGATCAATGGAAGGATTGGAGGACGGAGGAGGAGGAGGAGAGGAAGGGGTGGACGACGGAGGGGTAGACGGAGGAGCCTGTGCCAAGAAATTTCAAGAATTTGGGATATGGTGCAGGTTTGGCAAAGGGAGGGACGGGAGGCTCATGCCTGGACAGAGGGGATTTCCGACCGCTTTCTATCCCGATGATAAAAGTTGTAAAATCAAAGGTCTCGCTTTCTGGTCACTGTGAGTTATTGCCTAATTTGTACATCGGCCAGGACAATAAAACACACTTAAAACGAGGCGCTTAATGGCGAAGAGACACCCCTGGGACGTCTGCGAGGAATTTTGGAAATTTGGGGCCCCCCATACCAGTCAGGTCACAGGACGGACTGACCCTGGGTCAGCCTACGGATGGGAACACAGGCTGGGGGGACATCTCCTCCCCAACATGTGTGCCGTGTCGTGCCCCTGGGCAACGGTCGGAGATTTCCTAGGCGTCCCCAGAAAATACTCGCGACCGGCTGGAGGATGCCTCTGACGTGGATCCACGATTTCCGGAGAGACCCTGGGTCTCGGAAACGGGCAGAGGTTCCTGGAGTGACCCGGCAGGCCGAGGGGGTGACTCACCGTAGCCGAAAAGATGAAGGCGAGGCCAGGCTGGAACGGTCGGAGGTCCCAGTCCGAGCGGCGGTTGCCGCGGAGAGGGGGGCGCACCAAACACTCCTCTCCCGGGTTTCGGCACCAAATGTAAGGTTTGAAATAAAAGGAAGAGGAGGCAGAATGTGCTAAACAGAGGGTAGCTCTTCCGGTATGCTGTGCGGAAATGCTTATCTCTGGGGATATTTTTGGCCGAAACTCTTGAGATACAGGCTGCTCAATGCATCCCCTCACCTATGGACGGTACCAAAACTGATCCAGCAACACGCCTTCCTGCTGCTGGCGCCCTGCACAGCTGATCATCTTGGGCAGCACAGTTGACCCTTGAACTACTCAAGGGTTAGGGGTGCCGACCCCCTGCACAGTCAAAAAGCTGCATATAACTTTTGACTCCCCAAAAACTTAACTACTTAACCTGTTGACTGGAAGCCTTAACAAACAGTTGATGAGCACATGTTTTATGTGTTATGTGCTATGTTCTTATAAGAAAGTAAGCTAGAGAAAAGAAAATGTTATTAAGAAAATCACAAGGGAGAGGACATATATTTACTCTTCATTAAATGGAAATGGATCATCGTAAAGGCCTTCATCCTCGTCATCCTCACGTGGAGTAGGCAGAGGAGGAGGAGGGGTCTTGCTGTCTCGAGTGGCAGAGGTGGGGGAGGTGGAGGGGAGGCAGGTGCACTCGGGGTGACTTTTACTGAAAAGAATCTGCATGTCAGTGGACTGCACAGCTCACACCCATGTTGTGCACGGATCAACTGTGCTTAAAATGCTGTCCCTCCCCCACACGCCCTGCCCATTGTCCTCTGGACATAGTGTTGATTTCTTCCCCCTAACAAACTCAGAGAGTGCAGGCTGTTACCACCATAGCAGCGATCTCTAGAATTCACCGTCAAAACAGAAGTCAGCCCCTAGTCCATGACGGCCTGGATCTGCTTAGAATCAGTGTGCCGCGCTGCGGGCGGACACTGGGCTCTGAGATCACGGCCGTGAACCAGGAGCTCCCAAGGCCAACGTACAGATGTGCGAACACCTGAGAGCCCCCACAAAAGACGTGGACTGTAGGAAGAGTTCCAGCTTACCTTTCTTGAGGAGGCAAAATGCTATCCACAGTGTGTGGGTGTAGCAAGTTGCAAAATGAAAATGCCTCATGTCCACACAACATGCTAAATACACATGAGAACAATAAGGACCTACATTACCTGGGCTGTCCCAGCCAATATTTTTATCAAAGAGACCCACCCATGCGACCAAGAGTCTAGCAGGTCTAAAGGAAGTGGACCGAGAATACAGGTGTTTGGGAAGAAACCCTGTTTTGCTTTTTACGATCTCATATGTCAGCTGGTTAAAGAAGTCATGTAGGGAAATAATTTTTAGCCTTGATCTTGCTACATTGAAAATGGAAATAGGATAGAAGCTATCAGTGGGTTTTAAGGAGAAACTTAGAAAAATATTTGTAGGCTTGTCTTTTTTCACTAGTCTACTTTTTTTTCCCTTGAAGAACTACTTGGAATTTAATTTGAAAGGTATACACTCTCGAATAAAAGTGACAGCTTGTCTAGGGCATAAGGAATTTTGAGGCAACGCCAGAGCTCTGTCCCTGAGGAATAAAGACCTTGAATCTGAGAAGTGCTGACGAAGCACTCAGCCCAAGGGTAATGAAACGAGGTATTTAAAAACCCGAGCCCGTCCCGTTCAGCGTTGGCTTTCTGACTGTAATCCAAGCAGGCCATAAACTTGGAAAATTCCCTCAATGACCAATTAAATTCACTTTTAATGACTAAACAAAACCACATATAAAATGAAAGCTAATTTCAAAATTAACCAATAAAAAGAAGATAGCCACAGTAAAAATAAAGTTAGTGGGAGCTGAACGTAAACAATCTCCCCTTACATCAAGGCAAGTTCAGACATTGTTACGACCGCTACATTCATTTTACACTGGGCTCTGGAAAGGATTCAAGGAGAAGTGTGTTAGCTGGCTCAGGCTGCCGTACAAGATCCCACCGACCAGGCAGGATAAACAACAGACATTGATTTCTCACAGTTCTGTTCTGGAGGCTGGAAGTCCCAGATCAAAGTATCCAGAAGGGTCAGTTCCTGGTGAGAGCTCCCTTCCTGGCCTGCAGACAGCCACCTTCTTGCTGTGCCCGAGAGAGGTTGGGGGTGGGGGAAGAGAGAGAGCATGCTCTGGTCTCCCTTTCTTATCAGGACTCTAATCCTGTTGGATCAGGGCCCCACCCTTATGACCTCATTTAACCTTCATTATCTGCCTGAAGGCCCTCTCTACAATCACACTGTGAATTTTGAAGGGACACAATTCAGTCCATAGCACGAGGGCTGCTCAGAGAAGCCTGGGCCAACAAAACCCACTGGAAAAAGAAATGAGGAAGAAACTCAGTCGGTACCTCCAGAGGGCCGAGGGCACCTCCAGACTCGGGGCTCTCCCCAGACGAGTCACCGTGGGATGGAGGCCCTGGAGCTACAGGTGCAATCCCCCAACACCCGGTGATGCCCCATAAAACCAGCCTTCCCACGCTGTGCCCCCCCACACCCAGCTCCACCTTGGGATCCGGGCCAGCTGCAAATGAGGACTGAGGGTGAAGGGGTGGCAGAGGTCCGTGGGAGCTCACCAGAAGTAACCCCAGGGAGAGATGCCACAGATGATGCCTGCGAAGGAGAGGAAGGTTGGGTAGGAGGAAGGGATCACTTCCTGTTGGAGGAGAAAAAGCCAAAAAGCTGCGTGCATGGAACCCTACCTAGCAACAACAAGGAACGCACTGTTTGATACCCAAAATGACATGGAAGGATGTCAAGGGCATTACGTTGGGTGCAAAGAGCCAATCTCAAAAGATCGATGTCTTTAAGTCCATTTACGTAACATTGGCAAAACGGCGAGGCTGCAGAGATGGAAATCAGACTGGCGGCTGCCAGGGGTTGGGGCGTTGGGGATGGGAGGGCAGGTAGCACCGGACAGATCTTTGCGGTGTTGGAGCAGTTCGAATCTGACTTGTCCTGGGGGTTGCCCAGATCTGCACAGGCGACAAAATGGCACAACTGGGTCAAACACACACCGCACCAGTGCCGGCCCCTGGTTTTGTCGTTGTGCTATATCGCGTGAGACGGAACCGTCGGGCGAGAGCGGGTGAAGAGCCCTCGAGACGTGGCCGAACCACCTTTTCAATGTCCTGTGACTCTATTGATATAATTATTTTACAGTAAAAAGGTTTAGAACAAAACTAAACCTCAGGCTAAATGACATGCGAATACCAAAAAGTAAGTAAATTAATAAAAGTCACCTGCAGAGTTTCAGCGGCAGAAGAAAGTATCTTCTACTTTCTGCAAGAGTAGAAAATAAGTTTGCTTGACTAGAGCAGAAACCAAGACCGTTAAAGATAAAGAAGTGGACAAAAGGACTATGGGTGAAAGAGGCTTTTAAATTCACACAGGAGATTTGGGCTTATTATTTCCCACGTGAGTGAGTAAAAGGTCCACGTCCCCTCTCTCTTGCACTTGGGCTGATAAAAATTAGTTTCCACTGTGCAGTTTGCCGCCCATAACACTGGCTTCCAGCTTTTGTCTTTATTCCTGATTTGTTTTCCTCCACCGGTCCCCACGGACCCATTTTCTGCAAAAATCAAAGGTAATGCTATTTTTCAGAAATTTTCTCTAGGGAACTTGACAAAATGTTGTGAAACCCAGAATTCATGGGTCCACTGGAAAAGCTGGGCAAAGCAGCATTTGGTGGCATCTGTTACAGCACCAGCCTCTGTCCCCGTTTGCCCTCCCGGCACATGGATGCGTGTAGCGCACTGAACAACTGCACATCAGGAGAGGCTGTGCTCCATCAAGAATTACAGCTAGGACACCACCGTCTTGCCAAAGAAACACTCTTTTCTTCCTCATTTATTCATCCAGGATGTGCTGTCCGTTTGTTTGAAAATGACAGAAAACTAATAATCTCGAGCAGAAATACCTCTCCCTTTTATAGAAAGCTATGTCCGAGACATGCAGAGGGAAGGTAGGTTCCAGGGACAGCCTGTCAACAGTTACCGGTGGTCCTCCTCCACAATCCGGAACTGTTTCCTTGCCCAGACTGTCAAAAAAATTTAAACAAACTCCTGCGGCATCCTGGCCGTTTATTTCCTATAAATGTAAACCATTCTCCTGACAGCTTTTATGGAGAAAATCAAGGCTGTCTTCAGGAACTTTATTTCCTGTGTGCAGCTTCCCTGCCACGAAGCCACTAGCCTGGGCTTCCGCTGAGGTCGCTGGCCGTCCCCTACACCTCTGGGGTTGACCCGCGGCAGGGAAGAGAACGTAATAATTTACTGTTCTGTGCAAAGCTAGGAAGAACATTGAACCTCCAAGCTGGAAGTCATAGTATCTTCTCATTATACATTTTATTATTTTAAATATTTTTTTAAATGTCACAGGTACATATACTAAGCTCGGAAGGCTCTTTGTCACGATCCCCTCGGCACAAATGCCACTTGTGCACGAAAGTGTCATGGAAAACCCAGCATGGTGCTTACGTGGCCCGAGGCACTTACTTCTAACTTAACTTCCTGAAACTTTTCAGTAGAACAACCTGAGCTAGCTTTCGGCCTGTTCTTGAGACCCTCACCCCTTCTACCTAACCTTGTCGCATCAAAATGTCCTTGAGAAACGGAGGTTAATCGTTTATTAGCATTGTTTCGAGAGAAGAGACCCGAGGCGGGTCACTCGTTCCCCCCGCTTCCGAAAGACCGACCTGCATTTCCATCTGCTGCCTCGCGCGGGTCTGGGGCCAACAGAGAAATATCTTACTGCGAACTCGGTGCCTCCTTTTCATGCGGAAAGCAAGAGGCCGAGGGAAGATGAGCACGGAAGGCTCGGGACCCGCGGAGGAGGAGGAAGGACAGCTTGCTCACTTCTGCACAGACATTCCCGGGCACGTGCAGGGCCTGGCACTGGGCTAGATTCTGCAAGAAACAGAGCTCAGAGTAGAGCTACCCGCGCGATGGGTTCCTAACCGAGTGCTTCAGAGCCAGCTTTCCGCAGAGTCCCCGGCGGCCCCCAAGGGGCTAGGGGGAGAGAGGACCAAGCCGAGGATTTGCCAGTCGGATACACCAAGAGGTTGCCTGAACATTTCATTTGGAACTTTAAAAAAGAATCTCCTACTTTAAAAACAGAAAAGAAAATCTCCACTCCGCTGCAGCACATTGTTTGGCCACGTAGCGCCTTTGGAGATTTTCGGGTAGTAAGGTAACGTGAGGGGAGCGGCGTTTCAGAACACGCAAACTAGCTATTTTTATACACGGTGAAAAGACCAGACCGTTGCGATTCAGATGTGAAGGGAAGTGAAGCCCTTTTCAGAGCCTCCTGGGAAAATTGCTGCATTTCACCGTGCCTTCTGCCGTAAAGACCCACGGCCTCCTTAAAACACCCTGTGACTTGGGGTGGCCTCATAAACAAACACGTGGCCAGTGCAAGGACAGTGGATGCCTGCCCCAGACGCCCAGGGGACGTGTCACCTTCCTAGGTTAACGATGAGACTCTGCTGTTCCTTCTTGCCCTTGGTGGGTTTTATTTAAGCTTGAAAAGTTTCCAGGCTTCTTTCCTGTCTTGCAAATGGTCGTTTTGACCTTCCAGGGGAGAGTAACAGGAGGGAGATGTACAAAGAGGAACGTGGGCAGGTCCCAGCTCAGAGCTGATAGGAGATGGGCCTTGAACGACACATGACGCGCCCAGCACGTTTGCAGGAGGCGAAAGTAATTGTCTTTGCTCAGATGCCGTGTAAAGTCCAAAGCTGACTGTCTTGGACCCGTGTATATCATACCTGAGTCCTCGCAACGCTGGACTCCTAAGAAGGCAGTTAGTGAGAAATCATATGCAACTGACAGACCATCGATCAAGTGGCAAATAAATGGATCGGTTATTCTGTGCTGTTGGGTTTTACGGACCAGGAGTTATAGTGCACAAACGTGTGCGTGTACATGCATGCACATGTGTGTGCACGTGTTTGTGTACATTCCTGTGTGTGCCTGTGTGTTCATGTATGCGTGTGCATGTATGTGTTCGTGTGCATTCCTGTGTATGCATCGTGTGCCTGTCTGTGTTCATGTATGTGCATATTCACATGTGTGCTTGTGTACGTGTGTGCATGCATGTGTTGATGTGCACTCATATGTATGCCTGTCTGTATGCATGTGTTAATGTGTGTATGCATGTGTGCACATATGTTCCTGTACATTCGTGTGTGTGTACCTGCCCGTGTGTGTGTGCAGTGCCTGTGTGTTCATGTATGTGTGTGCATGCATGTGCGTTGCTATTTCGTTCATCCACAGATCAGCCCTGTGCGGAGGATCTCGGCTACTTTACAGGCGAGGAAACTGACTCAGGGTTCTGTCCCTTGCCAGAGGTCTCATAAATAACCCAAGGCAGAGCCGATTTCAAACCCCGGGTCTATGAAACTCAGGAGGTAGCACAGAAAGAGCAAAGAGCAAGGGGGCAAAAGCCCAGCCTCCAGAATATTCGGAAAGCCTCCTTCAGGGTGAGCATCAGGCCCGTCTGACTCGGGTCGGTCTTTGTGAAGGTTAGCAGAAAGACGAGGCCGGGAAACCCGTGGGTTAGCGCGCTAAGGAGGCGAGCTGGCTGTCCCGGGAGAAGTAACGTGCTTCTCTCCTCTCCTCTCCAGCTCTTCGTGCGAGAGCCGGAGAAGAGGCTGGGGGTGCAGGGAGACATCCGCCAGCACCCTTTGTTTCGGGAGATCAACTGGGAGGAACTTGAGCGGAAGGAGATTGACCCACCGTTCCGGCCTAAAGTGGTAAGGACTTGCGCGGGGGCCTCGGCTTAGCCGGGTCATCTGCTGCCCCCGCCCTGCCCCGCCCTCCGGCTCATACGGCTACTGGGCTGCTGGCAGGGAGGTGGGAAGGTTGCCCCTGTGTATGAAATTCAACCTCCGTAGTCAAGACGCACCTGCATGAAGAATGCTGTGTGCACCTGGCTTAGGGCGGATACGTATCTGTGAGGGTGAGGTCAGATGCGATGGGGGTTTGCACGTGGCACGTACGTGCTCGATGGGCACAGTCTGGGTGACCCAAGCTTGTGCATGAACCCTGCATCCTATGTCGGGAATTCCAGAGCCATTTTTATATACTATTTATTAAAGTTCAGCAACTACATTCCCTAATGGCAATGCTCAGGTGTTCTCTGGCTTAAGGAAAAAAATAAATAAATCGGAGCTTAGAAAAAGATAGAGCTCTAAATTCCCACATGTAGACTTACTAGCAAAAGTCACAAACCTACATCGGGAAAGGCAGATGCTTAATCTGCAAACACCAACTCTGTCGTACACAGATTAGAGCCTAGATACCAAAAGTTAAGATCATAAAGTTAGCGGCTCATTTTCTTCTCTTTTTTTCCCCCCTCTTACACCGTGACCAAGAAATCCCCGTACGACTGCAGCAACTTCGACAAGGAGTTCTTAAACGAGAAACCCCGGCTGTCGTTCGCCGACCGAGCCCTGATCAACAGCATGGACCAGAACATGTTCAGGAACTTTTCCTTCGTCAACCCGGGCATGGAGCGGCTCATCTCCTGAACCTCGCCCGCCCGGGAACGTGAAGACATCGGCCTCCTCTGTGCAAACTGGTGCAAGAGTGACACTTCCTGGGTTCCTTTTTCAACTTGGAAAAGAAAAGAAACACTCAACAGTAAAGGCTGAGACCTGTCAGCTCCTCGCCCGACCGTTCACCTGTAGCAGAAACCAACTCTACTTCACTAAAGACCGCGCCCTGCGTCGTAGCTCCCGGCCCGTCTCCCAGACACTCTCCAGGTTAGGTCGCGACTAACCCTAGTTGTTTACTTGAACGACGGTTCTCCACACTGGGAGATTTGAAAACTCAATACTGCCCTCAACCGTGGCTCTTCACTCAGGCCCCAACTGCTGAGTGATGATGTGTTCCACGAACACAGGAGCAAACTGAACACAGATGTCTCCAGACTGAAACGGCCAGTGGCCTGGCATACGTGGGGGCGCATCTCACGCGGCCCAGACGAGTAGCCACTCACCCGTTTTATTCTGTTTGTGTCTGTGGAAGTGTAAATGGCTAGGGGGACAGCCCTGGATAGGTTTTTATGGGAATTCTTCACAATAAACACAGCTGGTAACTTGAGATTTACAAATCCATTCATTCTGATTAGCCGTGAAATTCACGGCAAAGAGGAAAAATGGGAAAAGCTTCCCTGATCGGGGAAGTTTGGCTAGAACACCTACGCTGGTTCTCTTGTCAAGATAGACCTCGAATTCAGAGTTCAGCAAAGATGGTGTCACTGCACTCTTGGCAGTAGAACCTTTCCACCCCTCCACCGTTCTTTGACTTCAGTATCGGCGCGGTCATTCATTACTGTCCTCACATTATAACAAGAAAAGAAAAAGTGCGTAATTCCTCGGATAGAAAAGAAAACCAACCCCTGGTCATGCCATGACTGACGATTTGATGACCCGTAAACCCCTCCCGAGGCATCATTCAAGACAAATGTCCCCGGCCTGCCACTGGCAGTGGTCAGTCCCGTGGAATTAGAATTCTAACTATATGTTTTTAAAGTATCTGTGCTGTTTGTATATTTTGATAAAATGTTGTGACTTAATGACAAAGAGGTGGATGTATACAAATGGAATAAAAAAAAAAAAACAAAGACAGACACCTCTTAATAGTTTAATTCCCTGCTTGTCCTCCCCCCCACTCCAGAACGCGATTCTGTCATGTTGATCATCAAAATGTAGCAAGGCTTGAGTTGATGTTGTAAACTTCGGAAAGCATAAAAAAAAAATTCCAACATGGGTGAGAAATTCAGATAATTCTTAACTATCGTTATCGAAACAGCAAGGGGGGTTTCGGACTAGATCCAGTTGCGCACTGCACAAAGATCCAATTATTGAGACAGCGCTTGCCAAGGAAGACAGGAATTTTAATGCAAAAGATAGATGTCTAATGGGAGAAATAGTCTCAAATCCCTCTCTCGGACCAAAAGAGATCCTGGGCTTTTTAAGGAGCGGCCAGGTGCACGGGCAGGTGGGCCCTGGGGCAGGTCATGGGGGGTGGTGATCTCTGGCACCAGGAATCTCGCCCAGGGGCCTTCGGAGTCTCAACTTCATCTTGTAAAAATTCCACCGTCTCTGGGAAGCAACTCAAAAAGTTCAAGTAGTTAGTTAAGGGAGAAGATTATTAAAAAGACACGTAGGGGTCATTGAGATTTGTCCTAGAGCCTGTTACCTCCTCCTCACATTCCTCTGTCTCCCCCCCCCCACAAGATTTCGGGCAGGAGTGGCCTGAGGGTGTGGGCGGTGGCCCCTTCCCTGTCCTCAGGCCTCTCTGGGGACGCTGCCTCCTCCAAGGCTAACGTCGGGGATGGAGTGAAAACTTGGCCTTCGCCCTCGTCAGGGTCACTGAAAAGTCGACTTACAACAAAGCACATTTTCTCATAAGGGAGCAGCTATCAAATTTATTTTAACACGTATACACGGGAACCCCCAGAAACGAAGACTCCACTGCCAGCAGGGCTCGGAAGCTTATATGCCTTTCTGGTAAAATGGGTTATGGGAGGAGGAAAAAGGTATTCTAGAAAGGCTTACTCCTGAGGAAGAACAAATGGGGAACAGAGATTAACTGATAAATTGTTCCCTTTGGGATTTAAATGCGTCTGTCTGAAAGGAAACGCATTTCAGGAAAGTCAGAGAGACCTTGAGGCTTCTTCAGTCAGTCCCGCATGTCAAAATGCCATATTTGGGGGTAAACTATTTCTAATTTCCCTCACTAACTTCTTGCCAGCCCTTCTGGAATGTTCTCAATGCTTTCTGCAGCATTTGTTTAAGGAAGGACACTTGGACCTCTGACCTCCCCACTTGGGACTCCTAAGGCAGCAAGTTCCTGTTCATCCCCTCCACCTGGGACTGCCCCTCCGCCAGCCCCTCCCTCCTCCTCCTTCCCCTCCCACCTTCAGGGACCACTCGGCTCAGAGCATCTCAAATCCGAGTCTCCAGTCCTGGCCCCTCTGCCCAGCTCCACGACAGCCCGTTAGCCCCATGCACCCCCAGGGAGCTCATCCACTTGGGATCCCCCTGTTGAAGGAGAAGGAAAGAAGAAGGTAGGAAGGAAGGAACAGGGAAAAAAAGAAAAGAAAAGAAAGCGAATCCACATGACGTTGCAGAGGCCAGGATTTTAAAATTAAAGGGGTAGAAGGGTCTTGCGTAAACTCTGAAGTCCCACACACGCCGCAGGGAAGGTCTTCACCGCCCTTCCATCCTAAAGTTCAAGGTGGAAACCTTCGGGGTCATCCTAGATGCTTCCCCAACCCCTCCATCACCATAACGGCAGGTCTTAAAATGCCCCTCTCCAAAATCAAAAAAATAAGCCAGGATACGGGAGATCTGAATAATGATTCGCTAGCTTGAGCTAATAGACAGAGAATTTTAAAGTCAGTGAACCTTGAAGACACACCTTACCTCACAGGGTTTAGTGTGCATTAAATGAGTTAGCATACAAGAAACACCTCGCGTGTGCCACACAGAGAATGCTCAGTGGGCACGCACCGCCGTTGTTCTCAAAATCTGGTCAGTGAGAAAACCAACACCTCCTACAAACCGTAAGTCACAAGGCTGTAGCTACCGATGACAATCGGTAATGTAATGCCGGCAGAAGGGGAATAGCATCCCATGTGCGAGTCTAGAGCAGACTTGCAAATTTTTCTAGATTAAAGAGAAAATTAAAATGGAATTTACAAACTATTTAGAAATGAATGGCCGGTGGGTGAGAGGAAGGACCTCAACTAACAGAATTCATTGCTTTTCCCTTCTCCCAGCACATGTCCTGGCCGCTCGCTTCCCTGGCCACCCACCTGGCCACTCCGTCGTCCAAGCTGAGGGGACAGCGGAAGCTCAGGGCCCCAGCCAGGCACCAGGGAAGAGAACCAGGTGGAGTTTGGATAGATAAACAGAGTCTGGACATCCACTTGGAATTGTTTTAAATCGCGTGCATCCTAAACATGAGAACAGTCACTGCATTGCCTCCCCGTGAATTCTGGATTATCAAAACAAAACCCAGACAGGAGGAGAATTTCTCTGCAGGTGCATGTAGTAATCAGCACGCCGTCATGAATTTTTGTTTTGGTTTGTTTTTTTCCAGCACTATGGGCTTTAAGAAGCTTTGGGTGCTCAACCAAAGATATAAATCTGAAGAACAAGTGGAAAATCCAGGTCCGGCAAAGCCTACTCGAAATTTCAGTCAGTCTTGCAAAACATGGTGACATCCACCCAACCGGAAAATACCCACCTGGAGCAGGCCCCCACCCTCCCCCAGTTTCCCTCCTCAGCCCACAGCCCTCCCACCCTCAAGGCAGAGACGCCTGTTTGTTGTTGCCATGGAAATTGTGCTTTTAAGGTTTTCCGCTGTGATGTCCTTGGTTATATGGTGATGTGGAGCCCTCTAGTGTCCCAACGTTGTATTTCCTCCAAGAATAAAGTACCAGGTTGGTGTTTGTGGTGGTGATTTTATCAAGAGGAAAAAGTTGGTTCTACTGGCTGGCTCTGGTTCTAAAGTGACCAAACCCCAGAGCCGAATAAAAATACAAGTTATTTGTGTTTTGTGTGCATTGCATGTCTGGTCAGCCATATAAAATATCCAAATTTCTGTATAACGCTGAATATTTGACACCCCCAGAAGGCTCATTCGCCAAGTAGCCTATAAACTGGCCCAGTCAATGGCGCTCCATCCATCACTGGACACCACCAGCCCCAGAATAATACACAGAAACGCACGGTCTCAGGAATCTCAGCACACACAGAATGCCACGGTGGCAGCCATTAGACTTTAACGACCGGTGCATAGTATGATCTGTCACCTCACCCTAGCACGCACCTGTCCCCATGACTTCACCTTCAGGAGCTAAATTAGGAAGCTCTTAACCTGAGGTTCACGAATGAGCAGGCGTTTCCTGTAAATTTTGAGCGTCTGTGTCTACATGTGTTCTCTTGGGTTTAAGATTCCTCTTTGTCATTGGGTTTAGGGAATTTGATTATACTACGAGTCAGCGCCATTCTCTTCATGTCTCTTGTGCTTGGGGTTTATGATCTTATTGGATCTGTGGATTTAAAGTTCTCATCATACTTGGAAAATTGGGGGGACATTATTCCTTTCAATATATTTTCTGTCTCCCTCTTCCTCGGATCTCCAATGGCAAATGCATTTAGCCACTTGAAGTTATCCCGTAGTACATTGATGTTCTGGGGTTTTTTTTTTTTTTCTTAATCGCTTTTGTCTCAGGGTCTTGTCTTGGATAGTTTCTATTGCTACATATCCAAGTGTACAAACCTTTTCTTCTGCAATATCCAATCTGCCATCAACCCCTACCAGTGTATTAATCATCTCAGATATTGTCGTTTTCACCTCTGGAAGTTCAATTGTAAAAAATATCTTTTATGTCTATGCTTAACGTTCAATATTTCTTCTAGCTTTCTGGACATACGGGGTGCAGTTACAATAACATGCTAAATGTCCCTGTCTATTAAGTTTATGCTCTGTGTCATTTTTAGGTCAAGTTGCACAATAATTTGCATGTTCGACATGCATTAGTTCATTTCAACTTTATGACTGTCATCCCATCAAAACAATTATTCCAGTTTCTTGTGCATTCCACTTTTGAATTGCACCAGGGTTTACATGCTAATTATGTAATTAACTGTGATTAAATCATCAAACCCAAAATGAATATCTCTGCGCTCACACGAGGCTTTCTAACCAATCTTACACTAAGTCAACCAAACATTTGCATCTTGTCGTTGGAAAGTGTTGTTTAAAAGTGGCCGGAGCTCTAGTTTCTTGTCTGCGGTGGCAGTGAGGAGTGACGAGCCACCGCAACGGTGCCCAGCCACTCCCTTAGTGCCGAGGGGAGCTGGTCTGCAGGGTGAACATGTTATCATGAGAGCTTCACAAAAGATATGTATCAGTTTCATGGTATTTTAATAACCATATTCTGATTGTAAAAATCACAAAAGCCTCTGGTTAAACATGACAAATTGACTAGAAAGTGACCTCTTCCACTCTTTTCTTTAAAAAAAAAAACTGCATTAAAAATAAAGTTACACTCATAGGCCGGGCGCGGTGGCTCACGCCTGTCATCCTAGCACTCTGGGAGGAGGCCGAGGCGGGCGGATTGTTCAAGGTCAGGAGTTCGAAACCAGCCTGAGCAAGAGCGAGACCCCATCTCTACTAATAATAGAAAGAAATTAATTCACTAACTAAATATATATAGAAAAAATTAGCCAGGCATGGTGGCGCATGCCTGTAGTCCCAGCTACTCGGGAGGCTGAGGCAGAAGGATCGCTTGAGCCCAGGAGTTTGAGGTTGCTGTGAGCTAGGCTGACGCCACGGCACTCTAGCCCGGACAACTAAGTGAGACTCTGTCTCAAAAAAAATAAATAAATAAAAATAAAAAGGATGACACATCATGATTAAATCGGGCTAATAACAAGAATGAAAGACTGGATTGACATTAGAATAATATAATTCATCAGGTTTAACATGTTTTTTCTTTTTGTTTTTTTGAGACAGAGTCTTACTCTGTCTCCCAGGCTAGAGTGCCGTGGCGTCAGCCTAACTCACAGGAACCTCAAATTCCTGGGCTCAGACGATCCTTCTGCCTCAGCCTCCCGAGTAGCTGGGACTACAGGCATGTGCCATCATGCCCGGCTAATTTTTCCTATATGTTTTTAGTTTGCCAATTAATTTCTTTCTATTTTTAATAGAGATGGGGTCTTGCTCTTGCTCAGGCTGGTTTTGGACTCCTGACCTTGAGCAATCCTCCCACCTGGGCCTCCCAGAGTGCAGGTTTAACATGTTAATGTTAAAGGAGATCACCTCAATAGCTGCAGAGAAATTGATACTGTCCAATTCACAATTTGAAAAATTTACAAATAATATTAAAAACGCTTGTAACAAGCTAGGAATAGAGGGTAATTTTAAAATAATCTTATAAAAGGTAGCTACAAGTAACCTACAGCACACACCAAACATAACAGTGAAAGATTGAATAATTTCCCCTGTGAGCCTGGGAACAAGGACACCTGTTTTCACCACTTCTATTTAATACTGTACTGGAGGTCACAGCCAATGCAATAAAGCATGAAAAAGAAAGAAAAGATATATGGATTGGAAAGGAAACAGGGAAATTGTCATGGTTTGCAGATGATACAACTGGAAATGTGCAAAGGCCTTGAGAAGGGAGTGTGGGAGTGTGCCTGGCATATTGGAGGAACATAGAGAAGGTTCAGTGTGGCTGGAGTGGAATGAGGGAGGACAGTTGCATAGGAGAAAAGGCCAGAGTGATAATAGGATCGCAGTGGTTTCCATGCCCCTAAGCCAGGCACCAAGCTGAGTACTTGAGGGCAATGTTGAATCCTCTCCACAACCACACATCAGAGGAACAATTATGATCACTACTCCCCAGAGGAGGAGACTGAGCTTAGAAAAGTTAAGGTCACGAGGTCACACAACGCTGGCACAGTGAGCCTTTGAAACCAGGTTAGGCTGATTTCAGAGCATGTATGTGTCACTGTGTGGAAACCTCTTTATCATTGTAGTTGGGAAGGGTAAGAAGAGGTGAGACTTTGGCTAAGGCTTTTCCAGAAGAGACCTTGAAGGAGAGCTGGAACTTGTTGAAGAGCAGCAAGCAGTTAATTCTGATCTAACGAAGGAGCAGGTAGTGACTAGAAATGAGGTTTTTACAGTGAGCAGGGCTGAACGATACGGGATTGTGAAGGGTGTGTTGAGGAGCCTGAACTTCCTCCTGAGGGCAATGGGGAGCCACAGCAGGTTCTGAGCATTGGAGGGATGGGTTCAGCTTTGTGCTTTGGCAAAACTCATTGCTTAATCAACCTCATTTCCTTCCACTCTCCCTCTCCCCACCTTGGGTCCAGACATATCAGCCCCTCCTCACTGTTGCTCAAACACAGCCAGCCTCGCAGCCTTTGCACGCACTGTGCCCGATGCTAGGATCATTGTTCGTCTAGCTGTCTGCAAGGTGCCCTCCCTCACGTCCTTCAGACCCTAATCAAATGTCACCTCCTCAGAAGTCTTCCCTGACCTCACACTGTTTAAGGTGCTCTCCCTAACCCTCTTACCCTGCCTTAATTTCCACCTTAGCCCTGACCTTCACCCTACCCTTTTAATTTCTTGCCCATTCTCCTAGAACGTGAGCTTCATGAATCCCTAGTGCAGGCTAAGAGTCATGTGTTGTGACTGCAGCTAAGAGGCTTTGGCAAGTAGCTTCCTCGAGCAGGGAACGTTAGTGGATAAGAACAGGAGCCTCAGGAGCCAAATCACTTGCTCTTCAGTCCTGACTCGGTCACATCCTAGCTAGCTGTGTGGTCTTGGATAAGCGACCTAACGTCTTTGTGTCTCAGTCTCCTTCTCTGTAAAATAGGGATAGTGGATGTGCTCATCTCAGCTGCGAGAATTAGGTGTTAGGGTATGAAGTGCTGGCACGTGTCTGGCAAGCAAATGCTAGCTATTAGTAGCATTTATGTCCCGTGTCCTAGCTGAGTTAGATGCCCAGAGCAGTCATTGGTTTTCTGTAAGGGGCAATCCCCTGTCTGGCTGAGGCAGGGCCTGGGTCCCCCACACTCCCCCTCCCGGCCCTCTCTCACAGGCTGAGGGGGCAGCTGGCGCTGGTCTGCAGCAGGTAGGCCTTTGCGTTCTGCACGGCCAGCTGCCGAGGCTCTGGCTCGGACACCTCTGCACTGTAGGCTGGGAAGCCCATGTCAGAGGGTATGAAGCGCAGGGCAGGGTCGTCCCTTATGTAGGGCCCTTGCTGGCTGCCTTCATATAAGTGCTGGGCATCTCTCTGGTAGAAGTGGTCCAAGATGTTGCTCTGGGGGTACTGATAGGCAGACTCCAGGTGCTGGAAGAGGTTGCCTTGGTCCCGCTGTAGCTGCTGCAGTATTAGGCTGGTATGGTCGGGGACCTGGATCCTGCTTTCATCCATGTAATGCAGGGTCTGGAACTCCGGGGTGAAGCTGTTCATGGATGGGTACTCCATGTTGCCCACTTGGGCTGCTTCAGGCGGGAACATTGGCATGTTCTCCTGTTGGGGTAGGCTGCCCCACTGTGACCAGCCTGGGAGGTTAGCCTGGACACCCTGACGGATCTGGACATCGAATGGCGTCTGAGGCACCATCTCCTCCTCGGGGACTGTTGCCGGGAGCTGAATTTGCTCCGGGCTAGACTCGGAGACCTGAGAACCCCTCCAGATCGCGGGCTCCTGGTTAGGCGGCTCAGGGTGGGGCGGTGGGTCCCCCATGGTTCGAAAGGGGGCGCAGACTTCTGGCAGGAAGGCTTGCAGACAGGCACACGCCCGGCAGCCGCAGCGCTAGCGTCGCCGGTTTCTAAGGACCGCGGAGGGGCGGGCCGTTACCAGGGGCGGAGCACGGGGACACAGGGCCAGGGCTGTGTCCGCGCAGGCGCAGTCCCGCGCCCGGGGGCTTCCAGGCGACTCCGGGCGCGCTCTCGGCAGATCCCGCGCAGCCCACAGCGGACGCGGCGGCGGAGAGGACGCGGCACTCACGCCCTAGACCCACATCTCTTTAATTTTTTTTTTTTTTAAGGCAAAGCACCCGCTGGTCAAGCCCCACCGCATCCCCCACCTGCTGCTCCCACCCCACTCCCCTTCCCCACCAAGCCCCGTCAGCTGTTCCCCTTGGTCTCGGGGTCCCCCGCTTCCTCCGCCGCCGGGCTGGGGGTCTTCACGGCGTCTTCTCCGGCAGGAGCGAGGGTCTGGGGGCTCCGCTCGTCCTTGGAGGTCAACCCGCCCGCCGCTGCCTCCTGTGACAGAAGGAAAGGGGCGGCGGGTCAGAGGGCGTGGCCCCACCCAGCCGCGCCCCCCAGCTCATTTCACCCCCGGGCGGGAGGCTCTTCCCCTGCACTCTGAGCCTGTCGCCCCCACCTTAGGCAGGGGCCCCTCCAGGCTGGAGTCCAGGAGCGCGGCCTCGGTCAGCCCCGAATCGTCATCCATGCTGATGAAGATGGCCGGGGTCTCGCACTCGGGCCCCTCCTCCCGGAAATCCATGGCTTCCTCCGACGCGGGGGGTCCAGGCCGGGCCGAGGAAGAGGAGGGAGACAAGGAGGAAGAAGAGGGGGCGCCCACTGCTCCCGGCTTCAGCTTCTGTTCCTCCTCCAGCTGCCGCTTTAAGGCCTTTTCCTGGGCCAGCCGCAGGCCGATGAGGTCCTGAGGGGGCCGGGGCGCTGGGGCCGGCGCCAGGGCCAGGGGCTCCAGGTCATCCTGGGGGCGGGGAGGGCACACAGCAGCTCAGGGATGGGTGCTCTCAGAGGATGGTGGGAGAGAAGAGACAGAGGCCACCCTGAGGCAGAAAGCTGGGGGCAGCAAAGGGACACCAGCTCTTCATTGTGGGCACTAGGAGGAGGGGGCAGCTGTCCCCCCACCCCACTCCCTCTCAGTAGGAGCATCCCTTCCGAGACAGGTTGCTGGGGTCGGCAGGAGGACGCGGGGGGGGGGGCTTGCTGGCTTAGGGTGTGAGGGTGGGGGGCCGGGGAATCTAGACGGGTGGGCTGCAAGGGCGCTCACCTCTTCCAGGGGCCCTGCAGGTGCCTCCTTGGCCTCCGGCTCCTGCTTGCCGCTGGCCTCCAAGATGGTCATGATGGAGTTGGGGATGTGTGCTTGCTAGGTGAAGAGCAGCAAGGGGGCGCTGGGGACAGCTCTGGCCAGGAGATCCCTCTTGGACACCCCAGATCCTGGGTCCCTGACCCTCCAGAGCCTTCCATGGCAGTGCAGGGTTCCCCTCCGCCTGCCCCCATCCAAGTCCCCAGGGGCCATCCTCCCTACACCCTGGGGTACCTGGTGGGGGGTGAAGGAACGGACGTGGGCCAGCAGGGGCTCCCGGAGCTCGGGGCACTTGTCAAAGACGGCTCCCAGCTGCTGGGGTGGCAGCTGCAGTATGACCTGGAAGCTCTGGGGCTTGGTGCGCTGGCAGCACTTGATGAAGCCCTCCCACACCTTGGGATACTTCCACACCTGGACCGGGCAGGGAAGGAGCAGTCGGGAGGGGCACGAGGGCAGTCACCGCAGCCCCAGACCCCGCCAAGATGTGCCCAAATCCCACCACCAGACATTCCTCTGGGCTACGTACAGCCCTGACTCCCTCTGGAAGACAGACTGTCTGCCAGATCCAGGGAGCTGGAACATAAAGGCATCTTGGGAAAGGGGTAGAAAACCGAGAGTCCCCCTTTCCCAGAGTTTTCCCTGGGCCAGCCCGGGCTCAGTGCTGCGGAAGCACCATGTCCTTCCGTCCTCATGCCAGCCTCCTGCTGAACAGATGAGGCCCAGGGAGGTGTGGAGACTTGTCCAGGGTCACACAAGGACAAAGGAGCATATTTCAGCCCAGGTCTGTCTGAATCCACTTTTAACATCTAAGCCAGATGTTGCGAAGTGGACTTGGCCACCTGTCGGCTGAATCCAGTCTGGGGCTTGCAGAGGGGGTTTGCTTTTTGTTTCATCAAGGTATTTCTGAAAGCTCAAATTTCCAGCATCTCTTAAAAAAACCAGACCATCTTTCAGCTCTGGGATGCATCCTGGCTGGGTGCACAGTGGTGGGGCACGAGGGGCCGGCCCTCCCAGGGTGCACACCCCCTAAAGTCTACCTCCATTGGTATCACCCAGTGGCCCTCCCTCATCACCCTGTAGCTGGCCCGGTTAGAGAGCTCAGAGCACTGTGTTTTCCTGGCAGGAGGCAGGGCACAGACTCACAGTAGAGCCTGGCCTCGCTCTGTGGGGGAGGATGGAGAAGAGGGCAGGCAGGCGAGAAGCCCTCTGGCTCTGCCTCAAGCCAGCCTTCAGTGAGCCCTGATGCCATCAGCTGCAGGGGGTGGGGTGGCCAGGGATGGGTTACCTGCTTCATGATGAGACGGGAAAGGATGTTCATGACGAAGCCCCCCAGGCGGGGGTACATGGTCAGGGACTGGATGACGGTCCTCATGAGCAGCATGGGCAGGGGGCTCTGCTCCATCAGCTGCTGCATCACCACGGCCAGAACCTCCGACGTGTACACGTTCCGCTCCGCAAAGCACAGGTTGGTGGCTGCGAGGAGGCGGAGAGCGCGCCTGTCCTCTTTGCCCAGCTGGCCCCGGGAGGTGGAAGCCCCACCACCCTTCGACAGCCTAAGCCCTGTTGTCTGTCCGTGCGAAGGGAGAGCCAGCCCTGGCTTCCTGAAGCTCCTAGGGAGACAGGAGGCCTCCCCCACCCCTCCCAGGGCACGCTGTGGCCCCACCCTTGGAAAACCTACGGGCTTGACCCAAGGGTGGAGACATGGCCAACTCCTGGAAGCCACACACTGGGCGGAATGGGGAGACCTTTTCCCCTTCTCTTTGAGGACAATCCTGGGAAAGGCTGAGGCAGGAAAGGTGTGTTGCCAAACCGTGGGGACCCACTCTGGCTTGACAGGGCACCCCCACCCCTGCTGGAGAAGGAAGGCAGCTACTGACATCGGTCAGCCCTCCCAGAGAGGACAGGAGAGGCCCACAGGCCTGCTCCATCTGAAGCATGGCCAAAGGACTGCCTCCAACCCTGCCCAGGACATAGGGCTTGTGCTGGTGCTGGGATGCCCGGGCATCAGGCCTAGGTTGTGTGGAGGGCACAGGGACACATTCAGTAGAGTAACAGCGAGGGAGGGACAAGAGGATGGGGCCAGGGCATACAATGAGCCCCCCAGCTCAACACCCAGTGCCGGAAGGACCCAGAGGGCTGGCACAACGCGGGCACTTACGAAGGCAGGCCTTGGGGCCTCTTCCCTGAGTGGGTGGCAGTGCCCCAAGTCACTGTGCTAACGGGGAGACCCCGGGAGCTGCTGCTGAAGCCCTTCTCCCCCAAACACCACTTGCCATGTGAGTCTGTCAACCAGGAAGTCTTTATTGAGCTAGAAGAGAGGCCCCCCATCCCTGAGAGGCTAATGGAGAACAGGGGTGGGGGCTCAGAGGGGAGGTCAGCAGCGTCACAGGTGGACAGGCAGGAAGGAGGCTGAGTGGGCAGAGACAGCGTGGGAGGCAAGGCCCTGTCAGAAATCGAGGAAGCCCCCAACTCTGTCTCCCATGGCCAGTCCGTCGCTCAGTCCTGTCTGCTCTGTTCCCTAAAGGCTTCTGGCATCGACCCTTCACTCCTCTCCCCATCAGCCCTGTCCCAGCCTCCTCCCGGGCCTCCCACCCACTCTCCATACAGCAGCCTGAGGGGGTGTCTGGAAAGCTCTAACCTGATTCCTTCCCTCCCAGAGGCTCTCAGGAGATCAAGGCCAAATTCCATGGCTAGGAGACCCCCTGTGGGTGGGCCCTGGGCATTGTTTCCTCAGTGGTTACAGCCTGACCAGGCCTCCCCCTCAACCCTAAGGCCCAGCCTGGCTCACCTCTGCGGTGCCAGAGCCAGGCCGGCTAGCGCACCCTTCGGCCTCTGCAGACATTCTTCCTTTCACCACTACGGTCCCCCACTGCTACCTCGCTCCCAACTCATCTTTGCCTGGTCTCAGCTCTGGTGTTCTCTCCTTCAGGAAGCCCTCCTGGTCACCCAGGCCGGGCTGCCCTGCCCCAGCCCTGCCCTGAGTCGTTACTGTGCAGGGACAGCTGGTCTCTCGCCCTGGACTGTGAGCCCTGGGAGAAGAGGGCTGAGGCTGTCCCTGCTGTATCCCCAGCACCACCCAGGACAGGGCTGGGGAGAGGTGCTCAGGGAGTTTCCTTAACTGCTGGGGCAGATCCCTGAGGGTGGGTGTAGTTACAGAAAAGCTCGCCAGAGACAGAGGGTGGTTTATGGGCAGAGCAAGTGCCAGTAAACTGCTTACACTGTCAGGCACTGGGGCGTCCAACCGTGCACAAAAAAGGGCTGGACCTTTTCATCTGGAGCTTATCGCAGGGTTGTTCGTGCGACCAGGAAGACCACTGGTGCCCAAGCAGGAGAGAAACGTGCTCTGGGAACCGGCTGGATTGGGAGGTGGGGACAGCTGGTGGGGAGACCACGTGGCGCACTGCCAAGAGCCCTGCAGGAATGGAAGCTCTGTGCGGGCCGGGCGTGCCAGAAGAAAACAGGGGGATCAAAAAGGTAGGCCCTGCTGAACCCCGAAGAGCCCTGGCTGCTGGCCGCCCATGTGACCTCTGGCAAGGCCCCTTCTCTCCCTGGGCCTGGGTTCCTCCACCTAACACCACAGGCCCGGGCTGATCAGGGCATCTAGTCTGGGTCCACGAAAGGCCTGAGCAGCGGTGGTAGTGTATACGAATCCCCTCAAATCATACACAAGCCATGTGAGCGTACTGTCTGTCTTTAGGAATGGGCCAGAACTGTCCTCAGGTCACCAAAGGGGTTAGGGAGTGCAAAGGCCACACTCCTGGACTATGACCTTCGAGATCCTTTCCTCCCTACTCTTCTCCCGCTAGAGGCCTTGGAGCCTGCCCAGTTTTAATGTGGGTTTTGTATGTTCATTAAGCTCCTCTCTTGACTTTAAAAGTTTCTGAGAGAACCTGCTGAGGAAGACAGGAAGTGAGTCACCAAAGAAGCCACTTCAAGCTGCAACATGAAACTAAGTGGTACAAAGAGGAAGCACCTGTCCCCCTCCGAAGGTGAGAAGAGTAATCAAAGGACAGTTGTCTTCTGAGTAGAGAGGGCGACAGTCGGGGCCTCCACTTCTGTGGGACAGGACGGTTCCTGGCCCAGAAACCTCCCAGGGCGGGGAGTGGAGGGGAGCTCCCAGGGTTAGGTGGTCCTCAGACCAGGGAACTGGTAGGGCTGGGATTCCAACTCGGGTCCGCATTACTTCTGATTCTGTGTTTTTTCCACTACACGACTTAGCTTCTGTGTGGCCCCGAGCAAGTTACTTAACCTCTCTGGAACCTGCATTTCCTTGTCTGCAACATGGAAGCTGACATACTTACCAGGTAATTGTGTGGGGATTGGCAGGAGCATGCAGGGAGAGCCTGGCTCGGTGAGTGCTCGTGAGTAGTGACCATTGCAAGCCGGCCAGTTTGTCACCAACCTCCCTGCCACGGAGGCAGGCCCTCCTGCCTCAGCTTGGGCCTGGCATCTACCCCGGGTCCAGCAAGTGCCCTGGCGCACTGAGCCTGCTCTGCCGCTGTGCCTGTGGCCACGGCTCCCTGTGCTCTCTGCCTCCTGCCGCTTCTGGGGCCAGGGCAGGAGATGGCTCCCCCTCACTTCTTTAGGACCAGTCTGTGCCAGCGCACAGTAGGGACATGAGTGACGTGAGTGCCTTAGACAGAGGCAGAAAAAGGCAGGGCTGTAAAAGGTAAGACCTGGGAGGGCAGGAGGTGGAGGAGGAGAGAGGAAGGAAAGGAATGAGGGCAGGTCTCCGGAGCGCTGAGGCGGGGCTGGGGGTGGCACAATCTTCGACTTGGCAGATTCCAGAGGGGGCATGTGGGTGACTGAGGTCCTGCCCCCCTGGTCCGCAGGGGCCAGGCCACTGAGTGGGGGAGCACCTCACCTTTGATGATGGACTTCATGTCACACTTCACCGAGTCGATGTTGTGTAATGCGATCAGGAGCTCTCCGGGGTTCAGCGGGGACAAGGCCGAGTTCCCTTCACCTGCAGTGGGTGGGAATGGGGTGGGGGAGACAGTACGGAGGCCTCAGTGAAGAGAGGGGCCTCAGTGTCTGACTGGGGGGGCAGTGAATGAAGACGAGGTGTCTCCATCTTCAAGGGGGTTGGGGGACAGATGGCCTGAGTGGGGGAAGCAACTGACAACAGGAAAATGGGGCAGAGAATGAAGCAGCGGCCCTCGGGGTCCACGCACTCCTCTCCCACCTGCAGCAGAGTGCGCTCAGCTGGCCCCCGCTTCCGAGGGCAAGGCCAGGACCAGCTCATTGCCTGGTCCCCATGCAGAGTCCCCCACAGCACGTGCTCACGGGCATCTGCAGGACAGTGCAAGCCCAGGGCAGTGCAAGGACAGGGCAGGATGGGGCCAGGCAATGGACTTGCAGAAAGCGGCTGGAGCCTCCCACTGCGCGGGGGGCTGGAGGAGTGGAAGGGAGAAGGCCGGGAGGCGGCCCTCTGCTGGTGCCATTTTGAGGGTCCCAGACCCTCCTCTGTGCTGTTTAAACTGTCAGGTTCCTCCGTTTCCCTAGCTCTGCCACTGGCAGAGGGGCAAGGAATCCATTCTGCATTACTTGGTGGTTCTTCTAACTTGGAAGTGTTATTTTTGTTTCTTTTTGACCATGTCAAACAAAATGCCCCTGGCCACCCACTTGAGGGACTCAGGGAAGATGTGAGGAGGAGCCAGAGTGCAGCCTGTGCCCAAGAGGCTGGAGAGTGGCTGGATCCTAGAAGGGAAGACACTTCTAGCGAGTCAGCCCCCAGCTCCGCAGCCTCCCCTGCCGTGGATGGTGGCCTGGGTGTGCTAGGACATGCTGAGACATCAAGTCCCACTGGTACCCCAGGGTGATGGATGAACCCTCTCTCCTTGAAGGTGGTACCACGCAGGTGGTACCCCCTGCCTGGCCACCTGGGGTGGGGCCTCCTAGGGAGGGAAACAGGGCCAGGGTGCAGCTGGCCCTGGCGGGGGGTAGGGCATGCATCACCTACCGTGCTGGGTGCCCAGCAGGCGGTTGAAGACCTCCTTCACGACGATGGGGTTGAGCTTGATGAGTTTAGGCAGCGCCTGGATCACCTCTTTCTGTGGGGAGAAGGCGGATACAGAAGGTGGGTCAGATACGCCCTCACCCCCTCTGCCAGGCTCACCAAGTCCCTTCCATGTTCCCTTCCCTCATCGCCCCTCTGCTCCCTTAGGGCGGAGCTGTCTCCCCAGCTCACTCCCCTTGCACAGCATAGGCTCCCTGGGTACAGGAGCCACCGCGCAGGACAGTGTGCAAGGGGAGAGTGTCATCCCCCTCTAGAGGGGAGGAAATGGAGGCTCACCCAAGGTCCCATGGCTCACTGGGGGCAAGAGCCATCAGGGGACACAGATGGTTTGGGGGTGGGTTCCTGTATGTTGGGCACAGTGCTACCTCTGTGGTTTCCGTGCAGCCTCTGGACAACCTCGTGTGTGCACGCCTGTGCATAAGAGGGCTCACCGTGATCCTCGTTTGACAGGTAAGGAAAGTGAGGACCAAAGAAGGGAAGTGACCTGCTTGATGTCAGGGGAGGAGGAGGCAGAGCCGAGACTGCTCCCTCCTGTGGCGAGCCCAGGAACATGCTCCTAAGCAGGTACCTGGGTGTCTGTGGCTTCTAAGATTTCTGACCCCAGGCGAGATCTCTTCTTTGCCTCTGGCTCAACTACTGCTGCCGGGAGCTTGCTCTTTCCTCCCCCTGGCACACCATGTCCCAGCAGCGGGGCAGACAGGCATCCCGCTCCATACCTTCTCCAGCCCATTGAGCACTGGGATGAGGAAGCGGACATCCGGCAGCCGCTTATGGTAGAGATCGCGGACCCGCTTCACCAGCTCTGGGGAGGGCGGGACTGCAAGCGGAAGCAGCAGAAAAAACCACGTTGGGGGCCAAGGGAGGATGCAGGAGGATTAGCACCAGGAAAAGAGAATCGGGGCGGGGTATGTGGCAGGCAAGGGGCAACTCAGTTTCAGAGCAAGAATCCTTGGCCCTAGCTGGCATCGTGCTGTCCCAGATGGATAAACTGAGGCACAAGGATGGGGAGACCCACAAGAGGGGAAACCATCTGGCGACCCAGCAGCTCTGATTCCCAGGGCCTGGGAAGAAGTGGGGAAGGCCCGGGAGAGAGGGGAAAAGATGAAAGGTGGAGGTCCCTGGGGGGCACCTTTGTCTGTGAGGCTGTGTAGACATCGGGTGACCAGTGTCTCTGCTCCTTTAGGACAGTTTTCCACCAGGAGCAGCAGCTCTGGCGAGTTCATGCCCATTCCTCGGATCTAGAGGCAGAGACGGGGATGATGGGACTCAGGGGGAGAGTTCAGGAGAGGCCTGGGTTTCACAGGCAGTGTGGAGGTGCTGGGACTCGGGGTGTCCTCTCTGCAGGCCATTCCTTCTGCTGTCTGGGACCCAACCTGGGCTTCAACCCCTCAGTGAAGACTTTTCAGGCCCCTGCCCGCCACCTCCGTGGCTGCCACGGGCCCAACTTGGCTGTGTGCCCGGATCAGGGCTCAACCTGCTGCTGCTTCCGGAGCTTGTCCCGCTGTGAGCGTGAGCACCCAACACGGGGCCCAGGGGGCCGGGCTTCACTTTGGCCCAGCAAACGTCTGCCATTGTGACCAAAACTGACAAGTCTTTGTCCTCGAGGAGCTTGCAGTCCAATGTGATCACTTTTCTGCAAACCACAGTTTTGGTCCACTTTGAAAACGAGGCTACAAACTGCTTCCTCCTGACAACAAGCCTATCAGCCCCATTTTACAGGAAGGACACCAGTGAATCTGGACGGCAGGTACGTGGGGACTAATGTACGATTCTCTGTTTATGTTGGAAATTTTGCATAATAAAAAAATGTTAAGAACAGAGATATAAAAAACTGGTTTCAAATCCAGTTGCAAATTGGAAGGGCAGACAGTCTGCACCTCGAGTGCCAGTTCGCTACCGAGTTGCTTCTCTCGTGGGAAGCCCTGTGGCTCCAGAGAGAGGAGCAGGAGGGACTTATTTTTACGTAAGGACAGCTAAAGATTCCCCTTAGCCACACAAGGGCAGGCCAGCTCATAAATAATGATAGCGACACAAGTGTTTATGTGCTCGAGTTCACGGATGTGTTGCAACAGCTTGGGGGGACTGGAACATCTTTCCCATTTGCTGAAGGGGCCAAGGTCGCGGTGAGAAAATGAGCAGCAGAACGCCGACCCAGGTCTGTCCCACTCCAGGCTGTTAACTGCTGGGCCACCCTGTCGTCTTCTCATGAACTGACAGATGATGTGTGGACCACCCGAGAGCTACAGAGCTGTCCGCCTGGGGTGACGACCCTTCATGCTTAGCACACGTGGAGGTGGAGATGCTGGGGGAACAGGTCAACCTGGGGACTCAGCCCTGCCCACAGGTGGGCGGCACCCCGTGGGCTCAGGGGCCTCACCGGCTGCTCGATGACTCTCAGCACCGTCCGCTTGATGTCAGCAATGGCCTCAGTATACACAGCCGCCAGCTCGTGGATCAGCTTGTGGTTCTGAGGCAGAAGGGCCAGGTAGAGGTACAGACACTGCTTCACCGTCTCCTCAGTCCAGGGCGCTGCCACCTCTGACAGGACAGGGGCTGGGCATCAGGCTCACTTGTATGCTCCTCCCAACCCTGCCCGCGCCCAGCATCTGTCCCTTGCTGGCAGAGGGGGAGGGCAGAGAAGGGAGCAGGGAGCAAACTGTTCTAGGGCTAGGAAGTGGGGTGGGACCAGACCTCCCATCTCTACCTGACCACCAACCCACACTGCAGCCAGCGGAGCTTTCTAAAGTGCGATTCTGACCCTGTCCCTCTCTTGCTCAGAGTCCTGCCGCGACTGCCCCGTGGCCGCAGGATAAAGCCCCAGCTCTTCCCCTTGCGTTGTTTGCCGGGCACTGTACGGGGTGGACCCAGCCCACCGCCAGCTGTCCTCTATACGGGTCACGTGCCCCTTCCTACAGTCCTGAGGGCCCCTCGTGCCTGGGCATCTGTGTCTGCTGTCCCCTTCGCTGGGACCACCACTCCCTAGTTCCTTTTTTCACACCTGCTCAGCCTCTCCTGGGAAGCCTTCCCAGCACCCAGGCTAGCCCGGGTCTCGCGTTTCCCCACCAAGGCCCCAAACTTTCCCATTTGCTGGTCCGTTTACTTGGGGCCTGGGTCTGCCTGTCTGAATGCTGGGGGACCTGGGGTCTGCTGAGGGAACTGGCCTGGTCCTTCCTGGAGCCTCACTGCTGGGCAGCTCTCCTTGTACTCAGGGTCTTTCCCCGACTTCTTGGGCTGGGTAAGGCACCCCCCCCCCAGCTCCCATAGTGGCCTGGTTGGCTGTCCCAGGACCACCCATTCCGTCATTACTGGAATGGTAACCCTGGGGGTTGTCTTCCCCTAGGACGCGGCAAGTGCTCAACACACAGCTGATGAACCTGCACCAAACCTGTGTCCTTGTCGGCTCCGAACAGCACAGACGGTGGGTTGGGGTGGACCAAGAGCTGCAGGTAGTTGAGGGCAAATTTCTCCACGTACTCTCGGAGCTGCTCCTTTTCGTACATGCGTTTGATGAACAGCAAGGCCTGGGAACGCACCTGAGGAGAGAGTGGGGGCAAGATGGGAAGAGCACAGGGGAGGCGAGGGGCTGCTGTTCTTCTACGCCTGCCATGCCTGTCAGCACACGCGTGAAAACAAACTCAAGCCTGAGAAAGGTTCAGCCCAGATGTTACCTGTGCCCAGGGCTGGTCACCAGCTCAGGAAGGAGGCATCCTGGCCCAGGGAGGGCCCTGCACCATCGCCTCGCCATCTACCTCCTAGGCCCACCTCTTACCACTGCTTGCCTTGCTCCTTACGCTCCAAGGAGAGCAAGCTTTCCTCAGTTCCTACAAAGTGACACTCCCTGCCAAGGCTCCTTGGCTTTGAGACTTGGCACAGAAGAATGCCTAGAATGCCTGTCACTGCCTAAATCCTGTTTCATGCAGATATCATCTGCTGGGAGCCATGAGGGCAGGGGCTGGTCTTGGGCACTGCTTTGTCCCCAACGGCAGCACGGGGCCAGGGCCAGAGGTGTGCAACGAAGGTCTGCTGAACGAATGAACGAACACATACTGCCAGGTCTCATGAAAGGCTGGAGCAGGGATGGGCCAAGGGCCCCTCTCAACATAGCACGTACACATTTGTCCCCTCTGTCTAGAGCACACCAACCTACTTGTATTTCAGGTCTCAGCTTACACATTCCCTCTTCCGGGAAGCCTTCCTTGAAATACCTCCATTGCCCACCCCCCCAACTAGATGGGCGAGGCCCCTCCCTGGGCTCCTGTAGCCACACACTGCTCTGCTCAAGGCACTGAGCACGCTGGGTCCTGGCTGCCGACTGAGAAGTCACACTGGCTTCTCCCTGGTCAGTGCTCCCAGGTTCCAGCGTGGGACTAGGCCATTGAAGAACCAAAACAAAACAAAACAACCCAACAACGACCGATAGACTGTTGCATGAGGGGCATTAGGCCCAGGGAGAAACTTTCAGGTGGATGCAGAAGAGGCTGGGCTGGTTACTTAGGACAGAGGAAGGCCTTTGCAACCTGCTGGCTGTGCAGAGCCCGGCAGTAAAATGTGGCAGTGGGGCATCACCTTGTCCTTCTCATGGGAGCTGAGGTCTAGGAGGACGTGCAGGTACTGGAATTGGCGGGACGGGCGCTTAAAGATCAGGTCTCGAAGCGTGGACATGCCCAGGTAGGTGCGACTCTGCAGCAAGAGGGAGGGAACCGGAGCTCAGCCACCCGCAGTGTGCCTGTGGGATCTGTCTCTTTTGCTTCTCTCAGATCAGGTACCTGCACAAAAGGGCCTGGTCCCTTGTGAAACCCCCTGCTACAAGGTCCAGGCTGTGTGCCCTTCAGACCAAGGCAGGCCCTGTCCCCGGCACGGGCTGCAGTGATCCGAATCTGCCTGCCCCACCTACCCCGCAGCCACCTGTCCTCACCTCGTCCTCGCAGTATTTGCGAATCACCTCCAGGGCACTCTCAGTGATGAGCGGGGCCTCCAGCACCACCTTGGTGAAGATCCTGCCCGAGAGGGAGGGAGAAGGGACAGCTGCAGAAAGGCCACCTGGCTGCTGCACTGCAGGAGCTTAGAGCTAGCAGGCCCTCCCCGAGAGACAGCTTGTTCACCCCCATGGTCACAGAGCTTTGGAGGTGAATAGACCAGGGTTCAAAAGCTGCCAGCTGGGTGATTTGGGCAGAGACTACTTCTCTCAAATTCAGTTTCTCCCTTTTGTCAAACTTCATTCACCTAATGCAGCACTGGGAAGGAATGAGGGGGTGGAGGAGGGTGCTGGTTATTTTAGATATGGTGGCCACAAATGGCTGCTTTGAGCTAACGTTTGGGTCGACACTGGTGGATGGGAAGCAAGCCATGCAAAGAGTCGGGCAGAGAGCATTCTAGGTCAAGAGAACAGTATGTGCCAAGCCCTGAACTTGGCACGTCCGAGGAACAGATAAGAGGTCAATGTGGCTAAAGTTTGGGGGGTGAGGGGCAGAAAAAAGAGGCTCAAGAGGTTGGTAGGGGTTGGGCCACACAAGGCCTCACTGGCCAGAGTAAGGAGGCTGTACTTTATGCTAAGAGCAATGGGGAACCATGGAAGGTTGTAAGTGGCGAAACAACAAGAAGATTTACATAATGAAGCGTCCCAGAACTGTTTGGAGGATGGATGGGTAAGCTGGAGGCCAAGAATAGGGAGGAAACGATAAAAGGAAATTGGGTAAGAGATGGGGTATAGAGAAGCCATCGCCAAAACAAGCCCAGGAGGTGGGTAGTTAGTTACAGATGGGAAAACAGGTGCAGAGGTAAGTGACATGGGCCTCTCAGAGCAAGTGGCAGAGGTGGGCAGCAAGCCCAGAGAGTGTGACCCAGAGTCCACACTTGAAACTACAAACTTGTACGTGCTTCCAGAGAGTAGGGTGGGAAGGGTGGCTTGGAGGGGGCACATGGAACACTGACTCAGTGGTGATAAAGAGGAAGGTGGTCAAAACCAGAGAGGAATGGTAGGACATAGGAGGGGGACTCTCAGGGACAGGGAGGTGTGGGCCCATCCCCTCACCCATCCTTCTGGTCCGGTTTCTCCTGCAGGCCGGAGAGCAGGCGGATGAGGCAGTCCTCGTACTTGTCCAGGGTGCCCGAGGCCCCAGCTGCCAGGTAGGCGTTGTACTCCTGGTAGAGCCAGGCAAAGACCAGGTCCAGGCGGGCCCGCACATCCTCTAGGATGAAAGACAGGACCTCGGCCTTTAGGCCCGAGTCGAACTGCGTCACCAGGCTGGCCAGGATCTTTATGCGCACCTGGTGGGGGAACAAGCCAGCATGTTGGTGTGGGGGTGGGAAATCCTGGGGACCCCACAGTCGTGCCCTTCAACTCCTCCTGCCTGGGCTGAAGAAACCCCCGTGGAGACAGGGAGGGTCCTGTTTGTGTGGCATAGGGAGAGGGGATTGATCATCACAGAATAAAACTGAGTTTCTAGGAGTAGTATCTACATACTAAGTGTGCAGAAAAATATCTTGAAAGATTCCCCTAATTTGTACATCGGTTACCTCTGACGAGGGGGACAGGATGCAGGTGATGGCTGAGGAAGGCTGTATCATATCTATATTGCCTAGAGTTTTTTTAATTTTTAATTTTTTAGAGATGGGATCTATGTTGTCTGGGCCGGTCTCAAACTTCTGGTCTCAAGCAATCCTCCTATTTCAGCCTCCCGAGTAGTTGGGATTACGGGCATGAGCCACTGCGTCCAGCTGTAAGTATTTTTTAACAGAATATGTTGACACACTACTGGTTAATTAAAAATTAACTTCAAAGAATGGGGAGAAAAAGTCGCCTGAGGCTAACAGCAGCAGCAAGTGGCAGAATCAGAATTTAAACCCAGGTATGTGTGAGTCTAGATAATAACGTTAACAATCACGAGGAAGAAGAGCACAGGAGCAGCCCTCACTGGCAGAGCACTTCCTGCCACCTGCCCCGTGCTGATTAAGCACACACGTGGGTTTGCGCATTTCTTCCTCATCGCCATGAAGGGCTGCTGCCACTGTCTCTGATTTAGGGAGGAGAGGGCCAGATGCTTGGCTGGGATGTGAGGCAAGCTCTTGGGGAGAGGGACTGGAAGGGTGGGCTGCTGGGGGGACAGGGGCACACCTGGGCTGCCCCGCTGCAGGCCACAGCCTTCTCAGCCCGCAGGATCCGCTTCACAGCACCCAGCTTCATGGCCTCAACCTGGGCATCAGTCAGGGGCTTCAGCACGTCGCTGAGACGGAAGATTTTCTTGCGCCCACCAGCGCCCGCCAGCCTGCGTGGGAGAGTAGGGACAGGGACACAGTGACTCAGAGAATCTTTTCTGCAACCCAGGCCCATCGGGTGACTCTCCCCACCTCAGGGACTAGGCAGGCCACACAGAGACACGGCCCCCTCCTGTGCTGCCTCTCTAACCCTCTGTGACGCTGAGGCACAGCAGGGGTAGGAGTTAGGAAGAGGATGCTATTCTGTCTTTGTATAAGGTGTCTTAAGGAAGGCTTCTGTAAGGAGCTAATATGGGAGTGAAGATCTGAATGAAGGGAGGGAACAAGACACAGAAATGTCTAAGGGACAAGTTTTCCAGGCTGACAGAACAGTAAAGGCAAAAGCTTTAAGTAGGGATCTGCTTGTGGGGGGCCTGGAGGAGGGAGTGAGGGGAGCAGGGAGCTCGGTGGGCAGCAGGCCATGCTCAGCTGTGTTAGCGAGACTCGGCTGTGGCCAGGGTCGGGGCTGGGACTGGCTGGGTTTTGTGGTCTGTAAGGGAGGTAATGATGAGGGCAATGATGGTGACAAGTAGCGCTTACTACACACCAAGAATCATGCAAAATGCTTTACAATCACAATCACTTTTAACTCAAGAGCTATCTAATTTAGTTATCTAACCATCACCGTGAACTATTAATCATTTAATTCTTCCTTGATCATTATGAGAAAGATACTATCATTATACCAAATTTAGACATAAGAAAGGGAGTGTTTTCACAGAAAAGAAAACAACATGGCTTAGTGGTTACAGCACTGACTCAGAAGTCAGAGAGAACCTGGTCCAGACCTTCTTCTGTCCCGAACTCACTTGCATACGCACAGAATCCAAGAAGCGGACCCGCAGGGTAGGGCTCCTGTCTTGCCCAGCACCTGGAAGGGGACTCACCGGGGCTGTGTGACAGGAATGATGGGCTCCGGCCTCCTCTTGGCCTGGGGTGCCTCCTCCTCCAGAGGGGACATGGAGCTCAGGGAGCCCACCACCGAGATGGCTTGGCCCTGGGCTGGCAGGCGCCGCTTGATCAGGACGCTCTCAGGCTTCACCACCTTCTCCTCCTTGGGCTCCTCCTTGCACTGTTTGGTTTGCTCCACGCCTGGGAGGGAGGCAGCAAACAGGCACTCGGCACATCAGACCCACCTGCTCCCATCTAAGGACCTCCTGTGTGCCTGGCTGCCCCGCTCTGAGCCTTGCACACACGAAACCTTGTTGAAGTCTGCACAATACCTTCCTGGAGCGGGTTCTCGCATTATCCTCGTTTTGCAGTACAACAACTGAGGCTCAAACTAGAAATGCCATTCATGTGGGTGAGAGCAGCAAACGGTACAGCCACTTTGGAAACAGGATGAGCAGTTTTTAAAAGCATTGATCACACCCTAACCTAGGACCCAACAGTTCCCCTCCTTGGTATATACTCAAGATAGGTGAGGGCACATGGGCATCAAAAGACTTGGACACAAACGTTCACAGCAGTTTTATTCACAATGGCCCCACCTGGAAACAAGTCACAGGTCCATTAACAGGAGTGTGGATAATCAAATGGTTGTATATTCCACATATAAGGGAATACTACTGAGCAGTAAAAGATAAGCTGCTAGTTCACATGAAAACATGGATGAATCCCAAAAACTTATGGTGAGCAAAAGAGGCTGGACTCCTTGTGATCCCACTTATACGAAGTTCAAGAATAGGTAGAACTAATCTATGGAGGCAAAATTCAGAACAGTGGTTATCTCCAGAGTTGGGATGCCCTGAACGCTGAATGGAAAGGAGCAAAGAACAACTTTCTATAGTGGTGGAAATGGTCTATATAGGTTAAGCATCCCTGATCTGAAAATCTGAAATCCAAAATGCTCTAAAATTGGAAACTTGAGTTGTCAACATGATGCCATAAATGGGAAATTCCACACATGACCTCATGTGACAGGTTGCAGTCAAAATACAGTTAAAACTTTGTTTCAGGCCGGCTGCAGTGGCTCACACCTATAATCCCAGCACTCTGAGAGGCAGAGGTGGGAGGATTGTTTGACGTCAGGAGTTCAAGACCAGCCTGAGCAAGAGTGAGACCCCATCCCTACCAAAAATAGAAAAAATTAGCCAGGCATGGTGGCACTCGCCTGCAGTCCCAGCTACTCAGGAAGCTGAGGCAGGGGGATTGTGGTGAGCCCAGGAGTTTGAGGTTGCTGTGAGCTAGGCTGATGCCACGGCACTCTACAGCCCAGGCAACAGAGTGAGACTCTGTCTCAAAAAAAAACCACAACCACCACCACCACACACACACACAAAACCCCAAAATAACAAAAAAACAAAAAACAAACTTTGAGGCCGGGCGCGGTGGCTCACGCCTGTAATCCTAGCACTCTGGGAGGCCGAGGCGGGTGGATAGCTCAAGGTCAGGAGTTCAAGACCAGCCTGAGCAAGAGCGAGACCTCATCTCTACTATAAATAGAAAGAAATTAATTGGACAACTAAAAATATATGTAAAAAATTAGCCGGGCATGGTGGCGCATGCCTGTAGTCCCAGCT
>CAUYRT010011550.1:0-43802 GCA_963574885.1 Lepilemur ruficaudatus
TATGGTGGTACATGACTGTAGATCACCTGAGTCCAGGAGTTTGAGGTTACAGTGAGCTATGACAACACCACTGCACTCTACCCAAGCAATGGAATGAGACTGTGTCTCTAAATAAATAAATAAATACAAATAATTGGCCAGCGCCGTGGCTCATGCCTGTAATCCTAGCACTCTGGGAGGACAAGGCAGGAGGATCGTTTGAGCTCAGGAGTTCGAGACCCGCCTGAGCAAGAGCGAGACCCCATCTCTACTAAAAATAGAAAAAAAAATTAGCCGAGCAACTAAAAACAGAAAAAGGTAGCCAGGCATGGTGGCGCATGCCTGTAGTCCCAGTTACTTGGGAGGCTGAGGAAGAAGGACCGCTTGAGCCCAGGAGTTTGAGGTTGCTGTGAGCTAGGCTGACGCCACGGCACTCTAGCCTGGACAACAGAGTGAGACTGTCTCAAAAAAAACTATCCAAAGTTTGGCTGGGCACAGTGGCTCAAGCCTGTAATCGGGGCAACAGAGGGAGACTCTAAAGAAAACAAACAAACAAAAAAACACTATCCAAGATTTAAGTCATGGAAGCCCAAATTACTGAGTATTTTTATTTTTTTGATAACGAGCTCTATGTGAGTGAGACTGAAAGAATAAAGGAATTTAGGTAGAACTTAAAAAGTAAAGACTAGATCTCAAGCTTTAATCTTCTGCGCTGTAAACAGGATTTAACAATACTGTCTTCCTTTTTTTAAAAAAAAAACAAACAGGGTCTCGCTCTGTTGCCCAGGCTAGAGTGCCCTGGCGTCATCATAGCTCACTGCAACCTCAAACTGGGCTCAAGTGATCCTCCTGCCTCAGCACTCACCTCCCCCCCACCCCCACTAGCTGGGACTAAGGGCTCCAGCCTGGCTGATTTTCCTATTTTTTGTAGAGAAGGGGTCTTGTTCTTTCTCAGGCTGGTCTCCTGGCCTCAAGCGATCCTCTTGCCGCAGCCTTCCAGAGTGCTAGGATCACAGGCACCCAGTCTCACTGTGAAGCCCAGGCTGGGGTGCAATGGCTGTTCACAGGTGTCATCTTAGTGCACTCACACTACAGCCTCAAACTCCAGGCACAAGTGATCCTCTTAGCCTCTGGTGTAGCTGGGACTATAGGCCTATGCCACCACCCCAGCTTTTCCCCGTTTCTTTTCCTCTTCACTCAAAGTTCTGTGGAGCTGTCTCTTACGAGATTCAGCCAAGGCTCAGAAAAGTACAACACACAAACACACCAACCAACCCCAACCTGGGACCTTCCTCCTTTAATACTGAAGCTCTTTCCCAGGCTACTACTCATGCACAGTTCTTCAGTGCTCTCAGATGAATGTTCTAGTCTGTCTCGTTTCAAGCCATCTCTACACCTCCCCTACAACTGACCTGGCTGATGGTTCCCTAGGATCTCACTGCCATGCCTCATGCATGCCTTGTTTTGGACTGGTCTTGTACATTCCCTCTCAAATCCTGTCTACCTTCAGACCTCAGCCTTGAAACAACCCCCTCTTGAGTTCTTCCCAATCTTCTAGGTCAAGGAGCCCGAAATCAGATTGAGGGTTTGTGCTGGTTACTTTGAAGTTAACCCAAACTGTCTCTCTTGTTGACACTTAAACTTAGGTACTTTCCTGAGACTTTCTACTTCCTGTAGAAGGTACCTCCCGCCCTTTAAAGCTGACTCTTCTTCATCACCTATCTGTGACAAATAAGCCCCCTCTGCTCTAACTTCTCTACCCAGCTGCCTCCCAGCACCAGAGATGGTGGATTTGAGGGGTTCTGGGAGGAGAAAAGGTGGGAACCCCTAGCCCTAGCATGCACCTCCCCAAACCATAATCTCTACTGTAGCATGATTCTCCATGCTTCAAACAGAGGAAGGGTCTTCCTGATTCAGTTTGCTCTGGTGGGGGAGATGTTAAGTTAAAAGGAAATCTCGGCAAGTCTGGAGAAAAGGGGAGAGCAAGAAATGAAAGAGCATCTGGTTGGAGAGAATGTGGAGGGGAGCTTCTTGCATAGTTTTCTCACTCTATCCCATCGCTCCCGATGTCCGTCTAGATCCTCCACCCATAGTTCTCCTCTTACAGGTTTCCAGAGAGAGGGCAGCTTTAGGCTGAGACCCTATGCTCTGGGCCAGCAACTGGGTTCCAGTGCTCTGCTTCCCTCCTCGTTGCCAGAGAGCATAATTCTGAACGCATATGTTAAAACTGCACCAGACCCACCCCTGCAGCTGTGAGCACCTGCTTACAGGGAGGCCTAAGGGGTTGGGGAAGTCTACAGGCTAAATTTAGTCCCAAGGCTGCAACTTAAATTAGTGGGTATTTACCCTGGGGAAACTGGGAGGGGGAGGGGAGAGGAATCCTGACTCTCCACCAGACCCACCCCTACAGCTGTGAGCACCTGCTTGCAGAAAGGTCTAAGAGGTTGGGGAAGTCTAGGAACTAAATTTAGTCCAAAGGTTGCAACTTAAATTAGTGGGTATTTACCCTAGGGAAGCTTGGAGGGGGAGGGGAGAGGAATCCTGACCCAGATGAACTGTGAGAGCTCACAGTTCACGCTAGTATCGGTGATCATAACACCACAATCCCCCTCTCCCCGCAAACACTCAGAAAGGAGTCCTCAGCAATGTGCTGGCCTTTTGCATGCTTGGTCTCCCTTGTGCTTATCAAATTCGTTCCTATCACCCACCCCCATCTCAACAGGGTGCAGTTCCTCTGAGTCCTTCCTTAAATTCCCCCCAGTACACCAAACCTAGGGGCCCCTCCACCACATCTACTGTCCTTGGGCTACAGCTTCCTCTCTCTCAAGTCCCTCCAGAGGGTTTCAGAATTCAACAAGGAGGTGACTGGCCACACTACTCCCCTCTAGGGGGCCAGGAAAAGCGATTGCTCGGGTCATCAGGTTCCCCTTCCAGAGAACTTCCACACTGACCCCATACTGACCTCAGTGACCAGAGGAAAGAATCCTTAAGGGCCTGCACTGAATCCTAGCTTTATAATGAGAGGAAAAAGGGTGCAAGCCCCCCGATGAGAGCCCACCTTCTGAGAAGTCAGAGGCTGGAGCGTGTGAAAGGCCAAAGAGCTAACACAGGAGATGCCAAAGTGGGGGAGCCCTGAGAGGGGCTATGGCTGCATTCTCCACCTGCCATTGGTTCTCAGGCTCTGGCCAAACTCCAAACCTGCCCAGCAACAGCCCTGAGAGGCCTGCAGAGGGAGGGGGACTTCGGGGAAGTCAGCTGAGCTGGGCCCGCCCCCGCTCTCAGCTTCCAGGAATCGCTGGGAGGGCCCCAGCCTTGGCCACCACCGCCCTGGGCCTTCGGACTCTGCCTCAGCCTTCACTGGTGTCCCACTTCCCTGGTCCCCCACTTTGTCGGCTCCCCTTGCAGGTTCACCACAGAGGAACATGTCTGACACTTCTCTTGAGGCTGAACCAAGAAGACACTGGGACGGGACTTTCCTTGTACCCGGCTTTCCTCCTGCCCAGTTCACGTTCCTTCCCCTCCATTCCCTTTTGCCTCCTTGCAAATTCTTCCTTCTCGGCCACTTTCAACCCAGGGACAGCCCGAGTTCCAAGGCAACAGTGTGATGAGAAGGAGCCTGCTCGAGCAGGGAAATCCTGTCTCCTCGGCAGCTCTGGTGTCCTTCACAGGGTCCAGGTGTGCTCAGAAAACCGCTGTCACCGAGTTACACTGTTTCTGCGGCGCCTTAGCAATGGTCTTACTCAGCTGGACCTGTGGAGATGGGGCGGTGGGAGGGGCTGCTGTCGACTCCCCCCTTCCTGGGAAGGCTCCGCCTTAGGCCTCAGAATTGTAGGGGTCGGAGAGAGGATGTATGTTAAGAAAAAGCTGTCCCTCTCACCCCACCTCTAGCAAGTTATTTATCTAAAGAGAACTAGTCAGGGGAGGAGCAGGGAGGGGACGAGGTGAGCCATGTCTGAGGAACGCGTCTTTGGCAGGACATCCAGTACTGCCTTGGCTCCTCCCTTAACCCCGCCCCAAGTCCCCTAGAGCCACGCCAGGCTCCTCCTCCTTCAGTCGTTTCTGCTGAGGACAGGATGGGGGCCGGAATCACCCTTTCCTCCACCCCATGAAAAGCAATAAACCAAGAGCTTAGGGAAATGGTGTGGTAGAAAGCATGGGGCAGGCAGGAAGGCAGGGCCAAAGAAACGGAACAGGAAAAAAGGCCCCCAAAAAGCCATCTGCCTTTCAGGTCAGCCCCAAATTGAAAGGGGTACTACTGGATTCCAAGAGACTTCACAGAAAGACCATGCATTTTTTCCGCCTCAGCTCTGGGTCCAAACTCCCAACTCCACACCAAAATTGGGAGAATTGGTGACCTCTAGTGGTCAATGACCAACCTGCAGGGCCTGGGGTTGGCCACCAGGCTCCTCTCCCTCGGACCAAGGCTTTTTTTTTTTTTTTTTTTTTGAGACAGAGTCTCACTGTGTTGCCCGGGCACTCGGGCTATTGTGCCGTGGTGTCAGCCTAGCTCACAGCAACCTCAAATTCCTGGGCTCGAGCGATCCTCCTGCCTCAGCCTCCCGGGTAGCTGGGACTACAGGAACGCGCCACCGTTCCCGGCTAACTTTTTCTATTTTTAGTTGTTTTGGCTAATTTTCTTTCTATTTATAGTAGAGACGGGGAAGGGGGAGGGTCTCGCTCTTGCTGGTCTCGAACTCCTGAGCTCAAGTAATCCTCCCGCCTCGGCCTCCCAGAGTGCTAGGATTACAGGCGTGAGCTACCGGGCCTGGCCTCTCCCAGCCTTTGTTAAAGGGAAGACTCTTGACCTCAGGTGATCTGGGCTCTACGTGCTGTTCCCCTTCCCACCCTACATTCTGACCTCACAATGCTTAGAGGCCCATGTGGCTAGGTTCCCATGAGGACAATGAAGAGCCTATTTCTCATGTCATGATCATCTTTAATAAAAAATAAATTAGTTCTGGGGTGGCAACCATTTTGAGGAGGCGGAGAGTGGGGCCAGGGGCCAGGGGCCAGGGGGTACTATGCTGACGTTTTTCCACCCTCTGCCCAGCAGGTCCCTGCTTTGCAGGCAGTCTCTCTTGCTGGGGTAAGGCAGGACAGGCAGTGGCCGACTCCCATCCCTAGCTAAGTAGGAAGACAGGGATAGAGAGACTAGGTAAAGGGAAAAGGGGTCGAGGACAAAAGGTTGGTTTAAAAGATGTGAGGCCTGAACACGAGAAATGAAGTTTGGGCACAAAATTGGAGTTGATTTATCAAGCAGAGTCCAGTGGATGGTAAAAAAGAAAAGAAAAAAAATTGGAGTTGATGGGGACACCACACTGTAAGTAGTTCGAATTAGCAAAGAACTGCAAACTTGCTTTCCTCTCGGCCTAGAAAAGTCTCAGGGAAACAGGTATTGTGCCTGCCCCATTCCTTCTCAGTCTGTGTAATTTCTTTTTGAAAAGTGATACACATGTATGAGTGCGCGCGCACACACACACGCAGGCCCAGATACACATCCCGGGGCTTATGTGCACACACACCAGCACAGCACCACAGACCCAACCACACGTCTTGACAGTCACTGTCCATCACCTTGCCACCTTCAATCACTCTGGAGGACATCCCTGGTGAGACTGGGACAGGCTGGAGAGCCAAGGGGCACAGAGCAGGCTGGTCGATGGGTGACCGATGGCATGAGAAAACCATGGAGAGGGTCTCCTGGACCCACTTCAGGAGGGCTCAGGGGGAGACCGCTCCAGGACATGGGCGCAAGAGCGGCAACAGGTGGCTGTGTAGTAGGGGTAGACGCAGAGCCGGGCCTGTACCACCAGGGGGCAATGTGGAGAGCTGTCCTTGCATTGATCATCTGGGGACAGAGGTCAGTGGGCACAAGACGGTCACCAAGATACATCCATCTGGAGCTGTGCTGCCCATTCCCACTGGTCCTTTCTCATCTCCTCCCATACCTCAGCCAACTCCACTCTGTTGGGGGGTCGGGGGAGGGGGCTCTTTACCAGGGCGCTGGCTGCAGGGTTGGCTGTTACAGGGTCGTTTCCTGGAGGGTCGCAGGTGAGGAGGGCATCGGGTGCTGAGGGTCTGGTTGGCACTCAGGCACTGGACCTCCCTTGTCTGCACTCCCCCCTGGCAGGAGCGAGAACACTGGGGAGACCCCGGCTATCATATCAGACTTTTGCTGTGCCCCGGGCTTCTCCTTAACCCCAAACCCTGCCTCCCTCCCAGAAAGGTTGAGGGGACTCTACTGGGACATTATGAAATCTCAAATGGGGAGGGCCCACCTGTCCCCCAAATCCACAAGAACTGGGACAATGTTAAATCTCAGCGGGGCTTGTTCTGGGGTGCAGTGGGAGGAGCCCCCCTTCCCTGGAGGCCCAGGCTGAGCAGGGCAAGGGATCCAGGCACTCACCGGACTCCAGGGTGTAGCAAACCATCGGTCCTGGCAGGCCTGCCCCTGACAGGGCTGCAGGGCAGGGGGCCTGGGCAGGTGGGAACAGTTGCTAGGAGAAGTCACGTTGAACTCCGTCCCCAGTTTGGACACACAGATGATGTCTCTACGCTGTGTGCCAGAGCCACATTCTGAGGAGCACTGATGTAGGGGAAGGGCAGGGCATTTGAAGGGAAGGGAGAACAGAGATGGCTCCCAAGTGCCCACACAGAATGCCACTTGGACTGGCACCCTTCTTGCCCCCTCCCAGGCTCTCCGCTCACCTCACCCCAGGGCCCTGTGTACCAGCGCCACGTTATCTCACAGGGCCCCAGGCTGCAGGCACGCATGTCAGGGGGCCGGCTTCCTTGTGGACAGCTCTGCTCACTGGTTCGTGCTCCTGCCTCCTGCTGGGCCGGCCCGAGGGCCTCCCCACTTCCGAGGCAGACCACAGACCGCCTCTGGATCCCCGTCCCACACTCGGCTGAGCACTGTCGAGAAGGGAGGCTGCTGGAGACTGGCATAGGAGGGGGCTTAGGGAAGGAAGTGTCCTGGGTCCTGATCCTTGAGTTAGGGAATGTCCCGGGGTACCAGCCAGGTATGGGGAGTCTTATCAGGGGTCCAGGAACCTCATATTTTTCTCACTTATCTCTGAGTTCCCAGGGTCAAGCACATAGTAGGTGTTTGCTCAGTAAAAATTAATGAAGCTGTGCTGGAAAGGCTGAGAGGGTGTCCTGGGTGTGGTCACCAGTGACAAGGGACTTGGCTAGGGGGTATGAGGCCCACCTTGGAGCTCCAGTCGCTGTGGAACCAGGCTGTGGTGCAGGGCCCCATGTCACAGGCCTCTCTGCTGGCGGGTTTCGGGGGGCCCAAAGCGCACTCTTGCTCACTGACTTTGTCACCGTTGTTCCCGACACAGCGAACTTGACGGCTCCTCTGGCCGCGCCCGCACCTCACGGAGCACTGAGGGGAGAGGGGAATCCGAGGGCTGGGCTTTCTGGGCGTCTCACCCCGCCTTCCACTCTCTGGCTTTTGACCCAGCGTCAGCCTTTGATCCCAGCTCAGCTGCTGCTTGGCTTTCTGGCTGAGAGGAGGCTGGGCATGGGCTCTGGCCCCCAGATACTGGGTCAGTCTCTTATCTAACTTATATGGGGTTCCACGTGAGACCCTGTTAGTAAGAAGTTTCTGCTGGTGAGAAAGAAGTTGGAAAAACCACTGCTCTAGTTCACAGGTGCCCACTACTCTAGGATCCTCCATGTCCCCTGACAGCCTCCTTGCCCTGCCCACTCACCTGGCTCCAGTGGGAGCCAACCTCCCAATGGCCACAGAGGCGCAGCTGACAAGGCTGGGTGATGTTGGGCCGGGGGAGGTGTCCACAGCGTTCCAGAGGCACTGAGGAGCCACCTGCTCCAAACTCCTGCCGGCAGAGCAGCTGGCGGTGCTGGATGCCGGGGCCACAGGAGCGACTGCAGGATGTCCACTCGCCAGCCTCCCAGCTGTAGAACGGGCAGGGCAGGGGAGAGGCAGACACGGGTGAGATGTATGGGGGTGCCGCGGCAGTGAAGAAGGAAGACACACTGGGCGTGGGGCCCCTCAGAGAAGCACTTGGAGTCTCGGTTCCTTGTGGGAGCTCAGGCTGCTAGGGTTTTCATGCTGTCTGTGGAGTGTTGGCTTTTATTTATTTACTTTTTTTGAGACAGAGTCTCACTCTGTTTCTTGGGCTAGAGTGCAGTGTATCATCATAGCTCACCAAAACCTCAAACTCCTCCTGGGCTCAAGTGATCCTCCTGCCTCAGCCTCCCGAGTAGCTAAGACTACAGGCTCATGCCACTGCCACCAATCCAGGCTAATTTTTCTATTTTTTGTAGAGACAGGGTCTCATACTTGCTCAGGCTGGTCTTGAACTCCTGGTCTCAAGCAATTCTTCTGTCTCGACCTCCCAAAGTGCTAGGATTACAGGCATGAGCCACCGCACCCAGCCTCCCTTTCTAATCTAATATTGTCTCTCTGCAGCCAGAAGATGCCGTATTGAGTGCAGAGACCAGGTACGATCCAGTGGGCAGTGTGAGCATGTTTGCCTCGGGGGCAGTTGCTGTGTTTCTAGTACCCTAACCTTCCCCGTGGGCTATACTCACTATGGGGGGCACGGGGAGCTGTGGCAGGGCTCTGGCGAGGCTGGGGGCCTGGCGCCCACGGCACAGCTGCCTTCATCAAGTTCCTCTCCCGACTCAAGAGAAATGCAGAGGAAAATGGGGCGCCAAACACCTGAAGGGGATGAGAGGGCAGCCAGGAAAGTCAGGATGGCTCAGAGCCCAGTTTCAAAAGGGTCCCAGACAGAGGGTCCAGGTGCGGATCCATGATCCAGGATATGGGATCACGAGTGTCAGGTTGGGGATTTGGGCTGAGGGTGCCAGGAATGCAGGCATGAAGTCTCACCTTTCCCACAGGATGCTGAGCACTCAGAGTGTCCCACTCGTTTCCAGTACCCAGCTGGAGCCCCCAGGGGTGCCCTGGGATGGGGCGGGGCAGGCATCTGGGGGATCCGCACCTGACGCTGGAGGGTTCCTGGGGTCCGGGCTGGGCGGGACGCAGAAGCAGGTGGGGGCTCCACCCTCAGAACCTCTGTGCAGGGGAGCCCAGTGGGCAAATTATTTACGCCCCACTGCCTCGGAGCTCCCCTTGCAGCCTCTCCCTCCTCCTTCCAGGTCTAGGGATCAGAGTCTTACCTGGCTGAAGTTGGGGGATGGGGGGCTCTGGAGTGGGGCTCTCAAGGATTGAAGGAGGTGAAGAGATGACATACTGATAAAAAACGCCTGGGTTTTCCTCCTGAAAGATCATCTGGGAGAAGAGAAGGTAGTGAATGTTTGGGGTGGCAAGAGGGACATGTCACCAGCCCTCTTTCCCGTTGTGACACCCACAGCTCTGCCCTAAGAGTCCTCTCTCCCCAGCAGCGCAGCTGCCCCAGGCCCCAGGCTCACATAGACATCCACAGGCTGGGTCGTGGGGCCTTCAGCGGACAGATTCTCCCCCTTGCCCTCCTCCCGAGGAGGACGGTTGTATCTGAAGACAGTCCCACCAGCTGTGTAGGACCCAGGGGGATCCACAGCCCAGTTCCCATTGATGATGGACCGGCCCCCAGGCCCTCGAAGTGCTGCAGGTGGGAGATGGGAGATTAGGAAAGTCAAGGTTAGTAATACCTTCCTCCTCTCCCACCACTTTCTTCACCTATAGAAGCTCCCACCCTAAAATACCCCAGGCCCTCTCTGCTTCCTCACGGCCTCCACAAGGGGAAGGAGGAGGCCTTCTCCCAGTTCGGTTGTTCACTGTGCTGAATGGGGCTGGGACGGACAGAACGGAGAGGCCAGGAGCGGAAGGGAGGCAGCCGGGCACTCACCAAGGTAGTTGGAGCTGGGCCGAAGCTGGGCAATCTGGAGTCGAGAGGCCCCGGCAGGAATCCTCAGGATCTTCTGATAGCCCAGAGGGCCCCCTCGGTCAGTGAGGTTCCCAGAAACAAGGCGACAGGTAGAATCATCACCCCCACAGACTCCACAGCCATCCGGACGCCTGCCAGAGCCAAGGATCCCATCACAGCCGGGGCTCTGGAGAGAGTGAGGTGAGGCAGGGGCCACGGGGAAGCCAGACACCACCTCACACCCCACCCTGGTCCACTTGGGACCCCCAGCTCACCACCTGTCTTGCGCTTTGTGCTACAAATGAGAGTGTGTTTCTTTGTCAACCCCACCACCTCCAGCCAGACTCAGGGACGCGTGTATGTGCCTGTATGTGCCTGTTAGGACTGTTCCTGCCGTTCACCTCTGGGCTTTGCTCGGCCTAGCTTGGCAGGTGAGAATTTTTCCTTGGCGATCTCAGTCTGTTTGGTGTTTTGTTGTAATGAGGAATGAAAGAGACTGCACGTGTGTGCGCGTGTGCGCATGCGCGCGTGTGCACAGGTGCGCGCACCCATCCTCCCTCACCAGACAGCGTCCGGCCACACAGATGTCTGGGCCTCCAGGCTGACACAGGGTCCCATCCTGGACCTTTTCAGTGTGGCGGACGTAGAAGCGGAAGCCACGGGGACGGCAGTTCAGTTCACAGCGTTGGGAGCCCTGAACTAAGGGACACGGTAAAAGGGTGGTTAGTTGGTGGTTAGTGGGGGGTTAAGTGGCCCCAGGGCCTGACAGCAGCTTCGCTTATATTAGCTATGGGGCATCCTGAGGTTGCCCAGGTCACTGTGTATGAAGTGAACATGACAATTCCACATGCTGAAAAGCTGGTCAGGTCAACTGAGGTCACTGAGACCATCAAGGGGGTTCTGAACTGACAGAGAAGAGATCCTTCATGCCTGTGCTTGCGTGAGTTCAGAGCTCATAAGAGCTGGTCTTGCTGTCAAGCTGTCATGGGCCTAAAATCAAATGGATGGCAACTTTGGAGCAATTGATATGACAACACCCAGGATCCATGGCACACCCCCACCCTGCTGTCACCACTGGACAGGATCTCTCCGAGCATGGCCCTCTTGTGTAACATTTACCCCACCTCCAGGGTGGACTTCTTCCTGAGGAATCCAGACAAAGGGACCTCTGGACACCTTCTCCTCCCAGCCTGACCATCCGTCCCCGGCCGACAGCTAAAGGCCCTCCCCTTTCCAGGCCTGTGCTAAGTCTCTTCACCTCAGCCCTGGGGATAAGAGAGAAGGCCTGACACAGAGGAGACACAGAAGGGTCTACGTGGAGAAACAGTGGGGCTGGAAATCTTTCAGGGCCAGGAAGAAGCAAGTATCTCTGTATGGTGCCCTCTAAAATTATGCTAATCTCCCTCTCTCCTTCCCCGAGCCTGAGCCACCCCTGCCCAGGGGTTGGGCTAGAAACCTCACCTTCCGTGAAGGGCTCCCACTGGTATAGCTGGCCCATGAATTCCTGGGAGTCGAAGGCTGCACACTGCAGGGCCCGGGGGTCTGGCTGCTCAGGGGGGCAGGGCTGAAGTAGGGGGTACAAGGGAGTCAGCGCCGGGAGGAAATGGGGGTGTGGGTCAGGGCTGAATCTGGGGAGCAAGGCGGAGGGTCAGGTCTGTGGAAGAGCTCTGAGGCCCCTACCCTGAGAAGGTCAGATGCCAAGGCCCTTCTCCCTCAGGTCCAGATCAGACAAGCTGAGGACCCAGACTCAGTGTCAGGGAAGCAGAATTGGAAGTCTGGGTGGTGGACAGGTGGTCCAGGAAAGAACTCACCGCTTGGCTACAGGCTCTCAGCTGGTCACTCTCCCCAGAACATCTTGGGACAGGGCTACTGGGAGCAAAGAGGCTCCAGAGGGAGCTGGAGTCGGGGCCAGCACGCAGCAGAGGCAGCCAGCCCTCTGGGTGGTGAGGGGCAGATTCCACAGGCCTGTGAAGATTCCCCCCAGGTCTCCAATGCCCCTGGCTCTGCTGGCCTCGGTGCCAGGGGACAGAAGGGAAAGGATCAGGGCGTCTCCCTGTTCCCCGGGAACCAGCCCAACCCTGAGAACTTGGCATTCTTGGCTGAGGGGACACATGGAAGAAGCCACTTTCTCCTAAGGAGGGGGTAGGTGAGGGGGGCCCTGTGCCAGAGGCCTGGGCTCCAGGGTGGGGCTGTGGGAGAGCAGGCCTGGTTCTGGGGGGCAGTTCCGTCTGAGCAGTTTCAGGATTTGGGGGTTCTGCTGGGGGCGATGGAGTGTGGGCAGACAGTTCTGTGGGAGGGAGCTGAGTTTGGGGGCTGTGGTTTGCAGAGGATGGCTCTGTTGTTGGAGTCAGGGATGGAAGGGGCTCCTCCCCTCCAGAAGAGGTCTGGGAGAGCTCAGATCTGGGGGGCCTCCGGGGATGCCTGCGGTTCCGATGCAGTGGCAATGCAAAGGGCACTCTTCCATAGCCGAACATCCCTGGCTTGATTTGGTCTCGAACCTGGGACCTGAGTAGGTATTGCAGACATGGGGGTCACAGCTCTGGCCATCTCTGGCCCTGTCTCCCCAGTCTACTTCTGGGCACCAAAGATAAGCCTCCCTAAGCCATGTGTCCTTTGCTCCCTTTTCCTTCATACCAAGCCTCGCCCCCTGCCCAAGGCCCGCCTCTTCCCTCAAAGCCTCACCTCCTGGCACCTGCAATCTCCTGAGTCTCCTCTCTCCCTGCTTGGGAAGCAGGACCTCGAAGCGGGCCACCCCTTCCCCGAGGCTGTGGCCTGTACAGGGGGAGGGTTTCTCGGGAAGTCTGGGGTCTGAGGCCCTGACCCCGCGGAGGGAGGGCTTCTGGATGTCTCGGGGGCCGGGGTGGCAGGGGCAGGCCCAGGTGGAGTTGAGCCATTGGGAGCTGACATGTCCGGCTCCTGCGCTGTACCCCTATCCCACAGGGCTGGGAGCAAGAGGCCCACTGGTCCCAAGGTCCCCAGACACCCTCAGGGCTCTGGCTCTCCTCTGCGGGTGTCTGAAGAGTGTGTCCAGACAGCACCTATATAGAGAAAAGGGTCGGCCACAATTAGCATAATTTTAGAGGGCACCATACAGAGTATCTATCAGGTCCAAGGCTCAAGGAGTCGTTCGTTACTGGCCCAGGGCCGCATGCAGTAATAGAGGCAGGACTAGAACTCGGCCTCATGCTGTTCCTTGGTAAGGAGTCAGGGAGGTGTCAGGGAGGCTGGATGGGCCAAGTGTGGGTGGAAGGGGCCTTGGCTTAGCGGAGGCCTCGAGAAATGGAGCCGTGGCCTGGGGAGGTGGTTGGGAGATTGGGAGATGAAAGGACCGCAGGCAGGCAGCAGCTGCTCACCTGTCCAGTGCTCACCTCCTGATCCAGGCAGAGCTGAGGGAGGGACAGAAGCAGCATCAAACACAGCTGGGGCCTGCAAGCCAAAGGCAGGAGGGGGACGTCAGACTGGAGCCAGAGGAGGTGTTGTGACACCATCCCCTCCCCCAGCAGGCGCCCCACTTCCTGACTGCCAACTTCTCAGAAATTAGAAGTTGTTCACCACTTCCCCTGCCCCTCCCAGTGGTCCCCTTTCCCTCCACTTTCAAGGACACAGCCATTCCTCCACCCGACCGTGGGCCTCTTACCTGCCCGCCCACTTCTCCATCGCTCCTCCCTCGATTGCCCCAGGGCAAGGGAGGAGGGGACTGGACGCAAACTCTACTCAGGCATCTGGGCTAGGAGGGGTGCGCTCTGCAGGGACAGAAGCCTGAGGGTTACCTCTCTAGTCTCCAGAAAGCTCGCAGCTGGGAGGGATGACTCCTCAGTGGACCTCTCAGAGAGGATGGAGGGGTGGGGGAGACCGGCCCGCCCCTTTGTGATCCTAAGGGTGGGAGCAGGAAGCAATGCTGCCTTTGTCCATCTGCAGAGGCTACAGGGTGGGTCTGACCTCGGCTCCTCCCTGAGTCCCACCTAGGGGCTGCTTCTGGGCCAGCTCAGCACACACAGGCAGGCTCTGTCTTAGGATGGTTTCATCCAGCTCCCACTCCTGCCCTCCCAGAGGTACCTAAAAGTTGAGGAGGGAGACTTGGGTCAGAATATGCCAGATAACCTGTCTGAGGAGCTGACAAGGAGCCTCTTGGGTTTTCCAGAAATAAGACCTTTCCCCAACTGTCTCTGCTGCCTGCCTGCCATCCAGCTTTTTCCTCCCTTCTTAGCTAAGCTCCTTAGGGAACAGTCAGGCACATCGCTGCCTGCCTCAGACACTTTTTGGCCAAGGGATAAACTAAGCGGGTTGATGGTTTAATCTCTAGAAAAGAAACAGGCGATTTACACCCCAACCCCCAGCCCGTGGGTGCCAGCATCCGGCATTGGTTCAGTGCGGGCTTGTTTCCTGCACAGCTATAAGGGCTGGGGGAATGTGGGAAGGAGAGGAGCCGCCCTTGCTCCCCATCACAGGCCTCTCATTCTGGAGAGCCGGCCAGTCCATCCCTGAAGTCTAGCTTTGAACACCGGGGAGCGTGGCTTGCGACACTACCCTGGCCTCAAAGCCTGACTCTCTCCACCCACCCACCCACCTCCAGCCCCTTCCTTCTCACTTTGAGCCCTTCCCACCCGCACTCCTCATCCTCCTCTTCTGCTTTCCAGGAAAAAAAGAACTGTTTCTGTTGGATCTGAAAGGCACCCAGGAGAGGAATCCAAGGAGCCGTATTTGCCGAGGTGGGCCAGCTTGGGCAGGGAAATGACAGAGGGAAGGGTGGGAATGTGCTTGCGGGTAGCAACATTCAGCGCCACTCCCTGGCCTGAGACCCCAGGGCTTGGGAACTTAAGGGAGGGATCAGAGAGGCTGAGCCAGAATGGGCAGGGTCACTTTGGCTGCTTGGGGTTGGGGAGGGGGCTGCTAATGGCCACTCCTTGCCAGGGCTGGGCTGGCCACTAAGGTCAGCAGCGCTGCCCTGACAGGGGTGGGGAAGCCAGAGTCTCCGGAGAAGGGCCCATGTTCCACCTTCAGCCCACTGCCTGACTCTCTTACTTGTGGTTCAAGAGAGGGGAGGAGTGTGATGGTCACTGTCTGCACCTTCTCTGATGCCCGAGGTCCCCTCTCCACTTCCTTTCTGCCTGTGCTGCTCTCTGCCACCCCAGGTCTCTTCTTGCTGCCTCTCTCTGCGGGTCTACCCAGTACACATAATCCTGTCCTGGGCCGGGTTTGGCTCTGGCAGTTCCCTGGAGAAGTGAGGGGTGGGGGTGACGTGAGCTCCTGGGGCCCAGGCCAGGCCTGGCTCCCTCTCTGGAAAAGTCCCACCCCACCCTCCCCTGCACAGCTGGGCAGGGGGCCCATACCCCCTCCTCTGCGGAAACAGACACACATTTGTGCTTTTCACCCCTTTTCATGTCTCTCATCTGGTGTCTCTCACTGCCTGCGTGAGGAAAGTGGAGGTCAGAAGTGGTCACTCTGGTGCCAGGCTGGCCCCAGGCTGGACAAACCTGGGCTCCTCCTGGCCACACCTCCCCGCGCTGGCCAGTGAGGATAAAGGGAACGACCTGCAGGGCTAACCCTTCTGCCCAGGAGGGACTCACCTCTGGGAAATGGGTCACTGCCGGGGAGGGCGGAGGACAGTATGTTTCTCGTTTCCGGTGGAGAGTCCTCGTCCTGCGTCAGAATTCGCTGGTCCTCATAGTGCCCTCCAGTCCTGGGTCCTGGAGGACCATCCCAACAGGTGTCTTTCTTTTTGATCAACCTCTTCCACCATCAGGCTTGAGCTAGATCAAGGGCATCCACCTGCATCCCTCCCAGCAACCCTGTCCCCCAGCTGCGGGAGCGAGGATGGGGTGTCGAGGGTACACATCCTCCAAGAGCACCCTCCTAGAGGAGGAGGGCAGGAGGCGCCGGCGCGTGCAGGGAGGTCTTGAGTATGTTTTCCAACTTTACTATGTGCCTTAGTAGGAATTTTGGCTCACTCCCTGCCCCGGGTGATGGGGCCAGAGTTCCAAGGGATCAGACCCCCTCCCCAGGAATTCTATCCCAGGGGCTGGAAGATCCTCCGAGGCAATCCGAGCTGGGCCGGGGTCGTGGCGGGGGCGCGACCGCACAGCGCAGGGAACGAGGGCTACTTGGGCTGGCGGGATGGGTGGTCTAACGGGACGCGGGCAGAAGTGGCGGCCGGGGCCCGGGGTCCCAGGGAGAGTCTCTACCTGCTCTGCGCGCCCCAGACGGCTGGTTAACCCTTCTGCGCCCGGGCGCTCTCTGGAGGCAGCCTTGCTCCGCGGCGGGCACTCCGGACCCTGAGCCGGGCTCCGGACACTGCCGCCTCCGGCCGCGACTCCGCCCTCGCGCCCCGCCCCCGCCAGCGCCCCACCCGCCCGCCACGCGCCCCTTGGCGGCCCCGGGGTGGGGACAGCCGACCCCACAGCCACCGCCCGCCAGGGCCACCCACCCCGGGACTGCGGGCCTCCGCAGCCCCCGCGCGCTGAGCGCCCCCGGGACGGCTAGAAGAAGAGAAGCCCAGGCAGTCCCATCCCGGTTCTGAGGCAGCTGTCGCTCCCGGGCACTATTCCTGAGCCCCGCTGGGGCCCAGGAATTCAGCGCCCCAGGTCTCCCGACCAGCTCTGGGGGGCGGTGTGAGTGCTGCGCCTGCCCAGGCGGGACGACCTCGAGGGGCGCCAAGGTCCCAGGTGGAACCTGTACCCTGGTGGCCTGGACAAGCCGCGGGGCCGAGGACGGAGATTGTCCTGGGCGACCCCAGATCCTCGATCAAAGCCCTCTCCTCCACGCAGTCTCCCCTGCAAGCCCAGTCACCCCTGCCTCTCCCACGTTGGGCAGTGAACCATGTGGTTCTGATTGCTGGGGAACTCTGCGAGCTTCAGTTGCTTCATCCATAAAATTTTACACTGGGCACTTAGTAGAAGGAAAGCGCGCTGACTTATGAGACAGACTGATCTGGATTTGAATCTCAGCTCTAGCACTCGCCAGCTCTGTCTTCGAAGAATACTCCAACCTCTCCGGGCTGCAGTTTCCTCATCTGTGAAATGGAGCTAAATCTGACACATGATAGGCTTGGAGATGTCTGTTCACCCATTTCTATCTGGAAGAATGCACCCCAAACTCCATAGTGTTGGTAACATCTGGGGAGGGGTGCAGGGTTGGAGGAGGGATGGGAAGGGCTTTTGCTTTTTTCTCTATGTGTTGTTTAAATTTCTTAACTGCAAGTATTATCCATGTATTATTATGTTAGAAGTAAATACACGTAAAATGGCTGGCACAGGGTACATAATAAACAGTCACTATTTTTTTTTTTAAGACAGAGTTTAGCTCTGTTGCCCAGGCTAGAGTGCCGTGGTATCAGCCTAGCTCACAGCAACCTCAAACTCCTGGGCTAAAGCGATCCTCCTGCCTCAGCCTCCCGAGTAGCTGGGACTATAAGGCATGCGCCACTATGTCCGGCTAATTTTTCTATACATTTTAAGTTGTCTCGCTAATTTCTTTAGATTTTTTAGTAGAGACAGGGGTCTCACTCTTGCTCAGGCTGGTCTGGAACTCCTGAGCTCAAACCATCCTCCCGCCTCAGCCTCCCAGAGTGCTAGGATTACAGGCGTGAGCCACCGCACCCAGCCAGTGGTCACTATTTTTAAGTTTTGGTTCTCCATTTACTGGTGAGTTGCATTTTGTTGGTTCTACGCAATATTTTAAAGCTGCCTCTTTTTTCCCTTTTTTTTTGAAACAGGATCTCTCTCTCTCTATTGTCAGGGCTAGAATGCAGGGGTGTCATCATAGCTCGCTGCAGCCTCCAACTCTGGGGCTCAAGCCATCCTCCTGCCTCAGCCTCCCAAAGTGCTGGGATTACAGGCGTGAGTCACCACACCTGGCCTCAATACATATACCTTAAAACCAGAATATTTTATAACTTTTCCAAAAAAACAGAACACAAAAATAGAAGCTCTAGCAACATTGTCCTGCATCTCCACAAAATAATGGAGGTCTTTGGTGCCCCCACCTAATATTCCTTGGGTACCTTTTGCACTTGGTGTTGAGGAAACAATTAGAATACAGTCTGTGACCTCAAGGAGTTGGGTCTAGTTAGGGACAGATGCTGCAGGAGATAGGGACCATGAGGAGGTTAATACTGGGCTCAGCAGAGGCAGATGTTATCTCCAAAAAGGTGATGGATGTGAAAATATAAAATGCTTTTTTGTTTGTTTGTTTGTTTTTTGTTGTTGTTTTTGAGACAGAGTCTCACTCTATTGCCCGGGCTACAGTGCCATGGCGTCAGCCTAGCTCACAGCAACCTCAAACTCCTGGGCTCAAGCGATCCTCCTGCTTCAGCCTCCCAAATAGCTGGGACTACAGGCATGCGCCACCATGCCTGGCTAATTTTTTTCTCTATATTTTTAGTTGGCCAATTAATTTCTTTCTATTTTTAGTAGAGATGGGGTCTTACTCTTGCTCAGGCTGGTTTCAAACTCCTGACCTTGAGCGATCTGCCCGCCTCGGCCTCCCAGAGTGCTGGGATTACAGGCTTGAGCCACCGCGCCCGGCCATAAAATGCTTTTAAAATGTAAGAAATGTATCCTTATTTGAAGTTTAACATGCCTATTTTTTCCTCAATAAATCCCTAAATTGTTTTAGAACAAGGACTAATTATGTCACTTTGTATCATCTATTTTTTTTTCATATTTTGTATTTGTGTTCCGTGTTTCATATGTGTGGAGTTACAAGAAATATTTGAATTGGAGTGTTATATAACAGACAAGTGAGTTCCAGGCGCCCAGGCCTGTCCTCTCAACATTTCCCTCACGATCGGAGGCCCCGGGGCAGGTCGGCAAGCTGGCTGAGGACACCTGAAACCTCTGTTATTTTGTGGGGATGCAGGACAATATTGCTAGAGTTTCTATTTTTGTGGGTTTTTTCCCCAAGAGAATTTATAAAATACCCTGGTTTTAAAACATCGACAGGTCACTGGGAAAAAAACAACTTTAAAACGTGTAGTGCCCCACAAAACATGCCTGTGGGCCAGATTTACCTGCAAGCCTCCAGTTGGGGCCTCTCCTTAAAACCTCCTCCGTCCCAGTCCTGTGTTCCTAAACAGCTTGGGAAGATAATGGGTTAATGCCTCCCCTCCTAGGAGGGGTGGTTTATCTCAGGACTCTGGGTGACATACAGTCCTAACCCGGAGGCTTATTTATAGTGCTGAATTTGGAGGGGAAGCCCCTTTGCCCAGCCCTCAGAGGACAATGCGGATGATGCCCAGCCTTTGCAGGCGGAGGAAGATACTTTAGGCCAGGGACTGTCCAGAGCCGGCCCAGTCGCACCCCGTCAGCGTCCCCTTATCTGCAAGGAGGCCAGCCGCAGGACAGGAGAGTGGGAGGCGAGCCTGGGAGGAGGGAAAAGGTCTGCCTTTGACATTTGTAACTGCTGAGAACCGAAGGTCAGAAATAGTCCTTTCCATTAAGAAATGGCTGGAGACCAAAACGCTCACGAGATTTACCACAGCTGTCACCTCCCATGGCATGGTGGTCTGAAAATACTGTACAAAGGAAAGAATTTCCTGTGCCTCAGAAATCTGTGAAGTACCAGATTCAATTTGTGGACATTGTCTCGAGGATAAAAAGAAGATTTAAAAAAAAAATACTATGTAATAAGCAGATGTTCACCCAAAAGTATCTCTAGGGGTAAGACAGATAAAGGACGAAGGGGAGGGACAAACCAAGTACTGGGCTGGCTTTGAGCTCAACAGAGTGATTTAATAATAATGCCGTGGCTGACACGCATGTAACACTTGCTCTGTGCCCGGACCATTGGGAGGGCTTTGCACACATTACCTCACCCTGTCCTCAGTGTAACTCTGCGAGGTGGGGACTGTTATACCGTTTACAGATTTGCAAACAAAGACACAAACACAAGTCCAGTATTTTGCCCCAAATCTCTAATTCTAATTTAGGCACCGTTATCTGTATATATTGTGTGCAAAGTGAAATTTTCGAGAAATTTTGCTGTTTGCTTAATTATTTTTTCTGGCAGCAGAATAAGGAAGTTTTATTTGTGTTGAATTAAGTAACGTTTTAAACTAATGTCTCATGTGAGGCATTGACCCTCTTCCAAGATGATGCTGATGCTAATACTAGCGTGTACAGGTGGGGCCCAGAAACTAACATGAAACTGTCTTTGGGTTTGTGGTCACAGCAACCATTTTCAGAAAGCCTGCTATTTACTTTTCTGCCTCTCGGAATCATGGTTTGCTCAGCTCCTTTGTTCCAGAAGAGACACTCCATTCCCAATCGCTGCACGCCAGGCTGGTCTCCAGCCGTTGACTCCGTGTCCTGTCACGCTGTCTCACGCTCTTTGTCTCACTGAAGCTGCTCTTCTGACCACTCGGCTGTGGCTTGGCCCAGTTACCCTGTCCCCTCAGCCGTGGTGAGAACAGCCTGTTGTCCTCCACCGGGAACCTGGCAAGACCACCTCGCCGTGTTCACTCACCTTTGGCTCCACCACCGCACCTCGCACGGAGTAGACGTTTAATAAATACTCATGGGATGAGCCCGTGAACAAGAAGTGGTAAGCACTCAGCTCTGGCCTCATTCCAGCACGTTCTGGTTGTTGTCTTGCTCCATCATGGCTGAGCTGGCCATTTCAGGTGATGAAATAATGAAGAAACAGGATATGACCCATTTGGTAAGACGAAGACTGAGACATGGATGTGACATTTAGGTTGGTCTTCAATCACTGCTCTGGGCCAGTGGCTCATGTCTGTAATCCTAGCACTCTGGGAGGCCAATGTAGGACGATCTCCTGAGCTCAGGAGTTCGAGACCAGCCTGAGCAAGAGTGAGACCCCGTCTCTACTGAAAATAGAAAAAAAATTAGCCAGGCATGGTGGCACATGCCTGTAGTCCCACCTACTCGGGAGGCTGAGACAGAAGGATTGCTTAAGCCCAGGAATTTGAGGCTGCAGTGAGTTATGATAGCACCACTGCACCCCAGCCTGGACAACACAGCAAGAGCCTGTCTCTAATAATTAATTAATTAATTAATTAAAAGACTGACAATAATAAGTGCGGACAAAGATGTAGAGCAGCTGGAAATCTTCCACATTACTGTTATAGTACAAATTGATATAAACACTTTGGAAAACCAATTTGGCAAATACCTACTAAAGCTGAATATGTATTTATTCTATGACCCAACAGTTCTTCTTCTGGTATATACCTGAGGGAAATGAGTGTTTATGTTTTCCAAAACACAAGTACATAAATGTTCATAGCAGCTTTATTTATAATGGCCCCGAATTGGAAACAACCCAGGTGTCCATCAACAGTACAATGGACAGATAAAATGTGGTATTCATATAATGAAATACTACATGGCAAAGAAAAAGACCACATGCACCAACATAGATGACTCTCCTGGTACACAGTTTTCAAGAATAGGCAAACTAACCAATGATGATAAAAGTCAGAAGAATAATTACCTTGGGGTGGGGGCACTGAGGGAGCACAAAGGAGCATTCTGGAGTGCTAGAAATATGCTATGTATTGATCTAGTTGGTAATTACATGGGTGGGGTGCATGCAATTGTAAACATTCCTACAATCAACTGCCATGAAGTGAAATATAGAATCTTCTTTTTATAAATTCAACAAATAATTTTCTCCTGAGGCAGAGTCTCGCTCTGTTGCCCAAGATAGAGTGCACATGGCATGATCATAGCTCACAGCAACCTCACACTCTTGGGCTCAAACAATCCTCCTGCCTCAGCCTCCAAAGTAGCTGGGACTACAGGTGCATGCCACCACGCCTGGCTAATTTTTCTATTTTTTGGAGATACAGGGTCTCATTCTTGCTCAGGCTTGTCTCGAACTTCTGAGCTCAAGCAATCCTCCCACCTCAGCCTCCCAGAGTGCTAGGATTACAGGTGTAAGCCACGACACCCGGCCTAAATTAAATAAATAATTTTTTTCCTAATAATCATCAAGTGTTTCATTGAGTTAGTTTTAAGTGAAATAGATTCACTGCATCTCATGTTGCAAAAAACCTTTAAAGCCATTTAGATGGATGTCTAAATTCTGAATCCTTTATTATCACAATCTTATGAACTCTAGTTCAAGAATAGACTACATTCCTCCAATGTGGAGGCATTCATAACCACCCAAGGCAGTGTATTTCATCTTTATGTGGTTGTAAAGTTCAGATTTTATTTTTAAAACTCAATATGAAATAAACAGCATCATTCCTATCATATGAGGAGGATTTCCAAATTTTGTTTTTTCAAAAAAGCCAGTATTGAATGATGGAAGTGAGGAGCATTCTAAGACACTCTTCAGAACAGAAGTAAAAAACAAATCCCTAAACTACATAGAACTTTTTACACGGGCATCCTTCTCACAAAAACTCACCTTGGACCTGCATACGAGTTCTCACTAAGAACAGGGGGTAGCTGACAAACTGACCAAAAAAGTTAGATAAGGCAGTACATCCCAGCAAAGTCACCAACTCAGGGTCTTCGGCAAAGGTATTTAGCCAATAAGTCTTCAACAGCTGATAAAGAACAAAGTAAGAATACACTTTAAAAATTATTACAAGATGAACCAAAATAATAATAATCTTTTCTCACCATAGGCATACACTGCTAACATCTGTGTTACATTACATCAAAGAGTATAAAATACAGAATGCAGCAATCCAGTACAAAGAAGTAAAAGCCATAGGACATACACTCAAAAACTGCCAATTTTTACTGTAATTTAATGCAGTTAAAGTTAATAAAGCCCTCAATATTTCAAGGACTCAAGTTATCTAAATATTACCTCTTTCCCTAAGCACCAACCTAGTGATTAGATTTATCCAGAAGTGTTCTCTATGTACAAACAACCAGAAATCAGAGAACCTTAGTGATGGAAACTGACTACCCACCCTAGACTATCAGAGCCCCAATTGCCTAACCAAGATAGGGAAGCCTATCTTGTCAAATTGCATTGCCTCTAACACTGATATTTTTGTTTCAGAACCCCTTTACACTCTTAAAAAGTATTTAAAATACCCCCAAATTTTTGTTTATATGGGTTTTATCTATCAATATTATCTATCACATTAGATATTAAAACTGAGAAAAATGTCTGAACATAAGAATACATTGTTATCACTCATCAAAGTAAGGATGTCATCGTACATCATAGCCTTTGGAAAACTCTATGCTTGTAGAGAATGAGATTGACAAATGTAAATAATGTCTTAGCGTTAGGAAAATAGTGTAGACATCACAGACCCTCAGGAAGGCTGTCAGGAACTCCCTTCCCCTCAGAGATGCCAAACTATGCTTTAGATGACTGGTTAAATGGCTTTGAAATATCAAAATAATCATTTTAATATCTAAAAATGCTATACAATGCCACTGACTGCTTGTTATGGGCTGAATTGTGTCCTTTCAAAATTCATATGCAGAATTCCTAACCCCCAGTACCTCAAAATGTAACTGTATTTGGAGACAAAGTCTTTAAAGAGGTAATTAAGTTAAAATGAGATCTTTAGGGTGGGCTCCAATGCAATATGACTGGTGTCCTTATGAGAAGAGGAAATTTGGATACAGACATGTATGCACACATAGGAAAGACATGTGAGAACATAGCAAGAAAGTGACCATCTGCAAACCAAGGAGAGATATCTCAGAAGAAACCAAACCTGCCAACACCTGGATCTTAGGATTCCAGCCTCCAGAAACGTGATAAATTTCTGCTGTTTAAGCCGCCCAGTCTATGGCATTTTGCTATGGCAGCCCTAACAAAACAGGGCACTGCTTTTGTGGCTTTCTTCATTTAATGTTTCCCAAACTTAGTTACTTGTCAGATTCAGTTAGAATTTTTTAAATTTATTTATTTATTTTTATTTCAGAATATCACGGAGTACACACACTTTGGTTACATAGAATTTTTGATTAACTTTTTAACTGCAGGTCAAGGATTAGAAATCAAATTGCAGTAGGTTGAGGGGAGAATAAACAGTGAGGAAATCATGTGTAGATGATACTTCACATCCTTTGAAGTAAGGGAACGAGAAAGTGATAGTAGTTGCTAGTGATGCAGGAAGAGTTAAAGAGAAAATGTGTGTTTTGCTGTGTTTAGTTTTTATTTTGAAAAAGAAACCTGAAGGTGATTGCCTGCTGAGAGAGGGGAAGGAGCAAGGACCTGGATCAAGAGCTAAGGTAGAATAGTCAGACTTAGCAGGAAAGAGAGACACTATCTCTGAGGCATAATTTATAATAATGATAGCTCCCACTCATAGAGCACTTTTCATACACTGAGGCAGAGCTAATCATTTCATATATATTAACTTAATTTCATTTTTTAAAAAACCCATGAGATAGGTCCTATTATTATGCTATAAGTTTCTTGTTTATTTTTTTCTCCATCACATTGGCAAGACAGAACCACTTTGCTTAAAACCAACTGTGTTCTTCCATACCTGCTCCCATGCAGCGAAATGTGATTGAAAACACATACACATGCTGATGGTCTTGTTTTAAATTCATGATCATCAAATCTCAAATAAAGCTCGAATTTTGTCCTGGAACGATACCAAATTTCCCTTACTCTCCCAACATACCAAGCATTATTTCATAGTTTCTCCCCTGTCCTAAAACTTGTAACATCAGTTGATCCTAAAGCTTATCTGGAAATGCAAAGCATCCAGAAGAGCCAAAACAATCCTGAGAAAAGAACAAAGTTGGAGGATTGACACTTTCCAATTTCAAAACTTACTATAAAGCTACAGCAATCAAGACAGTGTGGCAGTGGCATAGCAATAGACATGTAGATGAATGGAATAAAATTGAGAATCCAGAAATAAACCCTTACATTTATGGTCAATTGATTTTCAAAAAGGGTACCAAGACAATCCAATGGGGAAAGAACAGTCTTCTAAACAACTGATGTCGGGCAACTGGATATACACATGCAAAGAATGAACACCTTATACAAAATTTAACCCAAAATGGATCACAGAGCTAAATGTAAAAAATAAAACTAAAATTTGATTTCATCAAAATTAAAAACATTTGTGCTTCAAAGGATACCATAAAGAAAGGGAAAAAATAGCCCATATAATGGGAGAAAATATTTGCAAATCATATATCTGACAAGAGACTTGTATCTGGTATATAAAAATAGCTCTTACAGCTCAACAATGAAAAGACAAACCATTTTAAAATGGACAATGATACTATTTCATATCCACTAAAATAGCTATAATCCAAAAAAATAGATAACAAATGCTGGCAAGAATGTGAAAAACTTGGAATCCTCATATACTGCTGATGGAAACAGTCTAATTTTTTTTTAAAAAGTTTTGTTAAATACGGAGTTATCAAATGACCCAGGAATTCCACTCCTAGACATATATTCAAGAGAAAGAAAATGTTCACACAAAAACTTGTACTTGAATTTCATAGCAGCATTATTCATAACAGCCAAGAGGTAAAAACAGCCTAAATGTCTATCAGTTGAAAAACAGATAAACAAAATGTGGTATATCCATATTCATAACAGCCAAGAGGTAAAAACAGCCTAAATGTCTATCAGTTGATAAACAGATAAACAAAATGTGGTATATCCATATAATGGAATATTATTCAGCAATGAAAAAGGAATTAAATTCTAATATATGCTTCAACATGGATGAACTTTGAAAACATGTTGAATTAAAGAATCCAATCACAAAAAAAATACATATTGTAAGACTCCATTTATATCAAATGTTCTAATTGGACAAATCCAGGGAGAGAGAAAGTAAACTAGTAGTTGCCAGGGACTAGGGTGAGATGGGAATGGGGAGTGACTGCTAATGGTTACAGGGTTTCTTTTTGGAGTGATGAAAATGTTCTCAAATTAGATAGTAGTGATGGTTGCACAACCCTGTGAATATACTAAAAACTACTGAACTGCATGCTTTAAAACAGTGAATTACATGGTATATTGGTTTCTATCTCAATAAAGCTGTTATTTTAAAATACTTTCCAGATACGGTACTCCTCTGCTTAAAACCCTCCAGTGGTTTCCCATTTTACCTAGAGTAAAAATTAAAGTCCTCTCTCTGACCTACAAGGCCCTGCTACATCTGGTCCCTCACTTGCTCTCTGACCTCATCTACTAATCTCTTCCAGCTCACTTCACTCCAGCTGCACAGGCATGTACCCACCCTAAATGTTCTCCCTGTAGATGTATGCATGGCTCACCGCCACTTCCTTCAGGTCTTCGCTCAAAATTCACCTTCTCAGGAATATCTTGCCAGGCCATCCCCTCTAAAATTTCAATGCCTAACACTATGTACTGTTCTTCCTTGCTTTTTCTCCATACCCCTTGTCACTATACAACATGTTGTAAGTTTCAATTGTTTATTGTCTGTGCCCCAGTAAAATAATGGAGCTCCCCAAGGACAGGAATTTCTATTTCTTGTGTTTGGTGCACCTAGTAGAGAATTTGGAACAGACCACTCAATAATCACCTGTTGAATCAATAATTCTCATTTTAAAGGTGAGAAAATTCACACACAGGAAGGTTAAGTAAAGCTTGGAGCCAGAATGTGAATTCCAGCAGTCTGAGCCCACGATCCTAATCACTATCCTAACCACTGATAAGAAGTCTGGTGGAGAGGAAGGTACTCACGATTACCAAAAGGGAAGGAGTTGGGCGAGGAAGGCTGTGTTCAATGGTCTGTCAGAATCAGTTCCAGAGAGTGACCAAAGTGAAACTGGACACTACTAATGTAGAAAATAGGTCATCACTATTTTGCATTCCTCTCCCACTCCAAAAAAAACTTACATTCTTCCCTTACTTTTTTTTTTTTTTTGAGAATCAAGTGCCTATTGATTTAGAGTAGATAATTATTACCAGAAATTATTCACAAGAAAACCCAGAGCAAAAGTAACATGAGTCAAATCAGACTTCTGACGCTGAAAATATGGAAAGCAAAACAATGTCATTCGATCTCCTTGGTGGTCTAGAGATCAGAAGAGAAGTTAACAAACAGATCTGTGAGTGTCTGGTATACCAGCTGTGCTGAAAGCCGTGACAGAGTCATCAAGGGGATTGTGTGCAGGGAGAGAAGAGAGGAGACTGAGGTCAACACTTTTAGGAAACTATTATAGCTTATATTCCTAAAGAAGAGGAACCATCAAAATAGACTGTGTAAAAACGTCTTTTCTATTAACTCTGCCTTAAATGTATGATTTGATAAAAAGTTTTAAAATTGTATTATATTTTCAGGTCTAATGAACCAGTTGTAAGTCCATCATGGAAACAAACTCACCTCGTTAGCAGTAATATCTATGCCTGCGTATGGCACGACAGCCAAAAGACTAGGAATAAGACCTCTGTAAAAGCCTCTACCCCTTTCCAGCTTCCAAATCTTCCTGGCACAATCCAACAACCCGGAGTACTGTCCAGTTTTACCTACAGCCAAATTAGTTTTTAAAACCTAAATGTGAAAGAAAGTAATATTATAAGGTCATCGAACAGTTATCCAACCCAGAGGATTCTGGGCTAAATTTAATTTAAATTGTGGGCTACAGAGCTCATCTATTATTAAAGAAGTAAAAAGAGAAAGCAATCTTAGGTTAAACTGTATTTTCAATGACAGTGTATCTATATATTTTCCTACTATTCCCTGGAATATTTTAGTCTTCTATAGAAGTATTTTACAAATACAGTGCTTAAATTCTTTTGCCAAATTTCTGAACTTAACTTTATAAGATCAAGTATCTGATTCAGCATTATCTTCTTTTTGTCCAAATTACAAGAGTGTAGCCAGAGCTATTATAATATGACTCAGATAAGGAACCATAAAAAAACAGAGGCTCTTACAACCCCTGTTCCCAACTTTAGTAAGCCCAGTAAAATCATAATACGATTCCATGCACATCTGCACACATGTATACACTTGTATCTTGTGAATAGCTACAGATAAAAGTTATTTCCTATACTCGTCATATAAGTCAGTAAACATTTTGTTTCATCAAGATTTCCAAAACTGAACTTTTGATCTCCCTTCTCAACCTGCTCTGCCTGCAGCCTTCCTCATCTTAATTGAATGTATCTCCATCCTCTCAGTTGCCCAAGATGAAAAACTTGAAGTTATCCTTGTCTCCTCTTTCTTTTACACCTTACGTTAGGGAATCTTATTGGTTCTACCTTCAAAATACATCCAGAATCTCACCAACTTCACTGTTAACAACAGGGTTTGAACGACTACATTCTTTCTACTGGATCAGTTCCACTGCTTCATAACTTTCTCCCTTGCCAACTACAGTCTATTCTCAAGACAGGAGCCAGAGTGATCCTTTTATAAAGAGACTTAGGTCATCTACTCCAGCTCTGGGCCCCCATATCCCCAGAGGCAAAGCTTACTTGGATCTATCTGATCTGCCTCCGCCATTACTCTCATCTCAACTCTACAACTGCCCCTCCTCCACCACGCACTTTGCTCCACACACTCCCTTTACTGCTCCTGGAGGCAGCCAGACACTGTTCCACCTGAGAACCTTTGCACTGTTCCCTCTGCCTGGAGTGCTTGTCCCCCAGGTGCCCTTCTGGCTATTCCCTCAAGCCTTTGCCCAAAAGCCACTCTCTGAGAGAGCTTGCCCCAACCTCTCTAAAATTGCTATTCCCACCCCTGATACTTCTTATGCTTTTCCTTCCACTCTTCTAATTTTTTATTTTCCCCATAGCACTTATCACCTTAAAAAGTATTTTTCACCTTCTAAATATAATTTACTTATTTACAACATTTATTGTTTATTGTCTGTCTCCACTGCTAGAACGTAAGTTTCTCAAGTGCTTAAAAGAGTGCCTGGCAAGTAATAGGCACTCAATAGACAAATAAATTATTAAAGTACTATAATTTTTTTAGGGGTTAAAGATTCCTTGACTCCAAAAGTTTAAAAACTCCAGTCTATGGTCCTTGAAATCAAAATGACTTTCTTCTTTTCAAGACAAAGTAATAATTCTCCTTGATAGTGGTATTGTTATTTTTAAGGGTAGAGATACATATAAAAGTAAAAGTGAAAGCCCCGACCCCGCCATACTGAGGTAGGTAAAGAAAGATGAAAAAAAAAAAAAGCCAGCCTGAGTAACTATTCCAGATTAAAAGATATTAAAGAGACCTGACACATGATCCTGGATTGGATCCCAGACAAGTTTTTTTTTTAATTACTGTAAACAACATTACTAGGACAATTAAAAATTAATGACATTTGAATAAGGACTGTGACTTAGATAATAACGTATCATTGTTAAATTTCCTGATTTTTTTTTTTTTTTTTTTGAGACAGAGTCTCACTCTGTTGCACGGGCTAGAGTGAGTGCCGTGGCGTCAGCCTAGCTCACAGCAACCTCAAACTCCTGGGCTCAGGCGATCTTCCTGCCTCAGCCTCCCAAGTAGCTGGGACTACAGGCGTGTGCCACCATGCCCGGCTAATATTTTCTATATATTTTTAGTAGGCCAATTAATTTCTTTCTATTTTTAGTAGAGACGGGGTCTCGCTCTTGCTCAGGCTGGTTTCGAACTCCTGACTTTGAGCAATCCACCCGCCTCGGCCTCCCAGAGTGCTAGGATTACAGGCGTGAGCCACTGTGCCTGGCCAAATTTCCTGATTTTGATAATAAATAAAAGAAAGTTCTTCTTAGGAAATTCACTCTAAAATATTTAGAGGTAAAGGGGCACAATTATTTCCACCTTCCTCTCTCTCTTTTCCTATCCCATACACACACACACATACACAAGTACACATTCACACCTGCACATGTATATGAAGAGAAAAAGAGAGGATGTGTGTGTGTGCATGCACGTGTGTGTGAGTAAATGGGGCAAAATATAAATCGGGAATCTGTGTAGACTATCCGGGATTCGCTTGAACTATTCTATACATTTAGTTTGAAATTATATTAGAACAAAAATGTATCTCACCCCCTCAAAAAAAAGAAGCAAAAACCCCACACTACGCAGTGATTGGTTTTCTTATACATTTTTCTTTTAGACTTGTCTTGGTTAAACTGCAACTTCTCTACTAATTCTGAGCAAGTGTAAAACATATGTAAAACATATGATACAACATATGTAACAGGAATCTAGAACCCCTGGGGAGATGACAGAATAAAATTGAAAGGCAAAGAGGCATAGACAGGAGTCAGAAAGGAAAACATACAGAAAATCCTGCTGATAATAAAATTCAGTATAAGAGAAAAGAGCTATAGCTCTTTACCAAGTAAGCAGTCCTTAATTTTATACTTTTTCACTAAGAGATGCTATGATACAAATGTATATGCAAGAATCTCCTTATTTTCCACTAAATTCACTGTCTCCTTACTGTGCAAATGTGAAGCTACATTATCTAAAGGAAGTACTATCTATTGTAGGTTATATGTAAACAGTGTGACACAAATACATAGGCCAGTTCAGACCTTAAGCAAAAATAACCTTACAATTAAAACACCAAATGAAAAATCTATACTATTTTTAAAAGTTGGATGTTTCATCCTTGTGATTACAAAGGAGTAAAAAAGAATCAACATTACAGAAAAAAATATTCAAACCATATTTAAACTACTTATAGCTGTTCTGACTCATAGCTCCAAAATTAATCATTCTCATGTTTAATCCAGGTCACTGTGCATTCTTGTATTCATTAACTTGGAAATTAGAAAAAATAAAGCTAACAGATTAAACTAAAAATTATTTTAAAATAAGTACAATTAAAATCCTGAGATGAATTCAAGAGTATACTGCATCTAGACACATTGGAAAAAAAACTTTTTATAAAAAAAATTAGACACATTGGAAATTAAATTTTTATCATTGTAAAAAATTCAACAAAATGGACTGAAGAGCAGCATAGAAACAGATAAGGAGTAAATTTATGACTGGCATATCAAGTCAATGAATTCTCCCAAGAACATAATTCAGAAAAGTAAAGAAAGAGAAAGTATAAGAAAAAAGACCCATGGATTTTTGGATAATATCATTAGGAATTCCAATATCCATCAAATAAGAGTTCCGGAAGAAGAATACAGAAAGTCTAAAAAGAAAAATATAATCCAAAATTTAATAGCAGAATTTTCCAGGACTTAAAAAATACAAGCATTTTCATTGAAAATACCCACAATTAATTGAGTAAGATGGGGAAAAATGGTCCAAACCTAGACATTCATGGTGAAATTTCAGAAAAACAAGGATTAAAAGAAAATCTTTAGAGCTTCCAGATTATGATAATTAATAAGAGTAATGTAGAGTGGTTGGATACAAGTTAAACAAAAATTCAAGAGTTTTCATATATATCAGCAATAAATGTGAAGAAAATATAATGGAATACATGAATAGGATCAAATATCACAAGTATCTAGTAATATAAAAGCCTCACAATGTGCAAGACCTATATGAAAAAATTATAAAACTTTATCAAAGATTGTAACAGAAGTTCTAAATAGAGACAGATACCTCCTTCCTGGACAAAAAGATTCAATATTGTAATTGTTATTCCTTCTCAAAATTCATTCAGTACAACTAGAGGCAAAATCCCAATTGAATATTTTGGGAATTTTTTTGTTAAAGAAACTTGGCAAACCATTCTAAAGTTCATATGAAAGGAAAATGCAAAAAAAAAACAAAACAAAACAAAACAAAAACCATCAACAGAAACACAAGCTTTGATGTCATAGCTCTGGTGACACTGACCTGGCAGCAGATTATTTTCCCTGCTCTGTATAAGTACTTCTTATAAGAGGACTGTAGCCCATTTGAAAAGAAGTCGACCATAATTTTCATTAAAGATAGCAATTAAATCATAATTTATTCAACAGCACTTACCTCCAAAGGGTAAATAAAAAACAGTGAAGTTGCACCAGCCAAACCACCAGAAGCAAATTTCTCAAGAGTTTCTAATCTGGTTCCTTCTTCAGTAAGAAACCTCTTATACTGGGAAAATAAGAAGTCAAAGTTATGTCAGTACTTAGAATCCTCAGAGGGCTTGCAACTTAATTAATATCAGTGAATACCTGGGCATTTAATTCATAGTCAAAAACTCTGATGCACATTACCCAGTACCTAAATAAAGTCACGCATATTAGGTAAGAGGCCCCGACCCTAACAGTAGAGACTTCATGTTGTATGTCTTTTTGCCTCAAATAAGATCTAGTATACAGCAGACATCCAGTAAGTGTTGATTATGATTAGGAATTAATATTAATATAATAAGAATAGAACCAATGAGATGGAAACTACTAAGAATCTTACACAATAAGTTCTGATGGCAACTGTGTCAAATTTTAATGAAGCAATATGACAGGACAAACAAACTCGAGTTTTAATCTTGGCATAGTCCCTTACTGAGTGGTCCAGGATAAGTTAACTTAACTGCTCCATAACTCAGTTTCTTCATCCAGAAAATGAAGACAAGTGCCTTCCTTGTCCACAGTGGTCACCATTGTACCTCAGTTCCTACTTTGCGAGATTGTTGTGAAGACTACATGCAATAATGTAGATGTGTAATACACTTGCCACATAGAAACTGAAGAAGTGGTCATTGTTATTGCACATTTAATGATAATAAGCTTTAATGATAATAAGCTTTTCCTTACAGAATGGGTTTTCAGTAACATATTTCCTTGGCCTCTGTGGTCTCTGTTTTAGCTTCTTGTTCCGAGTCAATTAGTGCATCCTATCTCTCTGCCACAGTGATTACTTCAAGAGTGGATATATGACACAATCTAGACCAGTGAGACTCAAGGAAATGTTTGGGGTGACTTAAGATTCAAAAGAGGCTTCCTGCTTTTCTGAGAGAACTGCAAGAAGAATCAGTTCTCTTCCTTCTACACATGAACAAAGAAGCACAAAGCCCTGAAAGCTTCTGGCGATCATCCTTCAGCCATGAGGGGAGCATGTGTTAGGATAAAGCATTCAGTGGAAGACAGAGAGAGGAGATGTGGGGAAATACAGTCTTTGGTGACAGTTCACGTGCTAAATGAAGCCTCATCAGAAGTCCACCCGATTTCTGGACTTTTCAGTTATGCGAGAAAATAAATTCCCTTTAAAATGTAAGAAAGCCATTTTCTCTTATTTATAACCTAAAGATTCCCAACTGATATAGGCACCTCAAGCTCCACATGCCCCAAACTGAACATACATCATCCCCCTCCTCTAATCCCCCACCTGGGTTACTGCAGACCCTCCTAACCGCTCCTCTGCACACACGTTGCCCTTCCTCACTCCACCTGCCTGCCTCTCCAGCCTCATCTTTAGCCACTCTCTCTGCTCCAGCCACACTGAGCTGCTTTCTGTACCTCAAACACACCTCACCTTTTGCCTCCAGGACTTTGAACATGTTGTTCCCTCTGCCTGGCACATTCTTTTCTCTGTCTTTTGACTAGAAATCTTCCACTTCCCCTTTGGGCTACAACTTAAACATTTCCTCCTCAAGGAGGCCGTCAGCCTAGTGTGGGTCCCTCCGTATCATTTCCCCACATTATCCTGTGTGATGCTGTACGTGATATTCATGAGCACCGCTTATTGAGTGCTTACTATGTGCCAGGCCCCTGCAAAGTAGACATTATTTTCCACATTTCATGGGTGAGACCACTGAAGTTCAGAGACATTATGGGAACCTGCCCAAGTCCACGCAGCTAGAATGCGCCAGAGCTGAAGTTCAACTACAAGTCTGTGGCCTCTAAAGCCTTGCTCTGCCCATTGCTTCGTTTTGTCTCCCTCGATTCAACCATATTCCTGTTAGACTTCAGTGAATTGAGAATACTATTGTGAGTTTCCCTGTAGAGGCCCAAATTATTTATATAAAATATCTCTTCTTGGGGAAATAATAAGACCAAAAGGAAGAGATTTATTTTAAAAAGAGTATTAAGAGAAAACAGCATAATTTTATAATAATAATATAACAACATAACATTATGATAGTGTTCTAATATAGATATTAGCAACTCTTCCCCTTCGTTTTGTAATAATCTGAGGAGATTTTTTTCTTTAAATAAAATGGAATGACTTTTCCTTGTTAGTAAACGTCACAGCCGTGTGGCTTTACCTGTTCATATGACCAGACCTTAACAGCCGTTTCAGGAGCAATCTTGAGAACATTCGCACCATTTCCTCTCCACAAAGAAATTACTCCACCCTCTTTCACCATCTCTAGTAAGCGGCTTATTATCTTCACATTCTTTGTTTCTAAGCTGTGAGCCTTGGAAAGGAAAGGAAGAACTTTGAAAAATCACAATATGATTTGAAGAATTTTGAAAGCATATACTGTGATTTTCTTGTGGTAAGCAGGAAAGAGTTAAAGGTCCGAAAATATTGAAAGTCTCCTCTATTGGGGAAGCAACAGCTGTGTGGGTGATTAGATAGCTTTGGAAGCATGTGTATCTTGTTCGCACTCGATAGCTTAAGGAGGACGCCCTAGATATAGGACACACATAAACATGCTGGAGAAGTGGTTGCTCTCTTTCCTACTCTTCAAGGGGATGCACCAATGTCTCCCCATCGTGAAAAGAGGGAATTGGGTGTAAACTTCAAAAAACTAACCAGCAAGCAACATTCCTGAAAAGTTAAGGCCACTAAAATTCAGAACTTATTGTTAAGAAACAGCTGCGAGGGCTCTAACAAGTATAATTAGCGTGAACAGAGAAAAAAGATGGAATCCAACTTAACTCTGTGGCCAGAAGACCCGAGACCTTTCTCCACGGTGCATATTGGAAAAGAGATACGCAGTTTAGACTTGAGAAAGTGAAACCACCCCCATTACAAAATTAATAAAGGGCCACAAAGTGGGAACTGTGGTAGGGGCCTGAACTCTGCAAAGGTATAGGCATAGTTAAAATATATATATATACATATGTCACCAGCAATTGTTCCCTAGCTTGCTGTCCTATAATTGCTTACTACTCAGGAGTCATATAGCTGATGGTCATAAAGATTCTTAGCTTTCTTCATTGCTCCCATAGATAACATCACCCTTGTGAAACCTAAGGCTGGTCTTTGAGATAACTTCTAGACCCTGCATTATGGTGGACCAACTGACCCTACCAGACCAGTGGCCCAACGAACTAACTCACCTGGTCTTGTGACCTGGGAACTGACTCAGCATGAGAAGACAATTTCTGCTTCCCAATCCTATGAGTTCCTCCTCAGCCAATCAGCAGACCCAATTCCCTAGCCCTTTGCCTGCCAAACTATCTTTACAAGCCATTTCTTTTAAATTCCTGCGGAGACAGATTTGAGAAATTCCTCCTATCTCTTCACATGGTGCTTGTGATATTAAACTCTCTCCGCTGTAACCCCTGCTGTCTCAGTGTATTGGCTTCCTTTTGAGCAGCAGGCCATGAACCTGGTTGGGCAGTAACTAAAGCATCAGAGAATGTGCCCTGTGCATTGAATATACTGAGTACTGCAGAAGAAAAACTAAGCCCAGAACAATGTCATTCAGCATATGAGTGAACAGAGCAGGAAGAGGAAAAACAAATTCAACAAAGACAGTCCAGTAAAATAAGATGCAAACATGGTTTAAAAATAAGAAGTATTAAAGAGCTCCATGTGTTTAGCAGACCTGGGCAGGTGCCCCTTGCAGTATGACAGATGGATACCTAGTAAATGTGGAGGGATCTGCAGGATCCTTGCAATACATACATGAAGAGGAAAGGAGGAAAAACTGAACAAAAAATGAAAAAAGAAAAACACACACAAAAACCTAAGAACCAGAATGAAGATAATCACCCCATTAGTTGCAGCTAGAAGACAATAACCAACTCTCTATTGATGAAAGAAAGGTGTTTCCATTCAGAATGATACCTGTGTTGTACAACCACAATGATAAATATGTTTGCCTTAAGTGTATAATAAATCTGTATAGGAGAGCCCATGCTCAGCCAATATTCAAAATAAGGAAATATTTCTGGACTTGCTGGTACATAGTCACCAAGCTAAGCTCTTAAATAGTTATTCTGGCTCCAGGGAGTCACCAGTGAGCTCCACCTTGAAGGGGTGCTTGCCCAGGTGACCACTAACCAGTGTACATACCTGCCTTGCTACCAACCAACCATCCCTTCATATCACCCCTGGCCCTCTCTGTTCAAAGCAGGTTCAGACCAAGATAGAGGAGACAGACCCATGACGGTAACATTTGTGCCCTGACAGGCAAATGCTAGGTATCCACGTGGTCTCAGAGGTTGAAGTGCAGCCAGTGTACTCCAAAAATTACTCTCATGTGGCTATTAATTGGTACCACAGCCTCTGGGCATTCTTTAGTCTTCACAGAGTGCTAAATATTTTTTTAAATCACTCCTCCTATAGAGTCAAGTCATAATGTAATTTGGTTTTTCTCAAATATTCTCCTTTGAGTGACATAAAAAGGTCTATCAGTTAACTATTGCTATGTAACAAACCATCCTACAAAACTTAGTGACTTGACCCAACCATTTTATTTTCTCTTGATTCTGTAGATTAGCAATTTTGGCTAGGCTCAGTTAGATGGTTTTTCTGCTATTCTCGCCTATGATCACTTAAGTGGCTATCCAGGCAGTTTGACTAGGGCTGTATGGTCCAAGACGGCTTCAAGCATATGGCTGACAGTTGTGCTGGCTGTTAGCTGAGCCTCTCTCCCTCTCCATGTGCTTTCTCATCTACAGGAGATTAGTCCAGACTTCTTTACATAACAGTCTCATGGCATTAAGAGGGTAAGAGAAAAAGCTTCAAGACCTTTTGAAGCCTAGATTTGGAAGTCCCTCAACATCACTGGATAAAGCCAGGTCAGATTCAAGGGATGGAGAAATAAATTCCACCTTTTGATAGGGGGAAAAGCAAAGTCACATTGCAAAGGGGTGTGCATACAAACATGGGAAGAATGATGAACGCTATGTTTGCAAACAATCTACCACAACAAGGTATGGCATTAGATTCACAGGGAAAGGAATATAGTTCTAGCACATCATTTGGCTTTACAATAAATAATATTTATATCATCATAAGAATGTATATGCTATTTATTGATTTTAATCATTTAAATTTATCCTATTGGCAAAGTAAAACGGAAAAATTATTATAGAACAGCATGCAATATTAACAACCTTTATAGTTTTGAAAAGGATATACTCCAACACTGTCCTACATTGTCAAGAATGCCACTAATAAGGTAAAAATATATGTGATAGGGTTCATTTCAGTATTTAGATCCTTCTGGAAATTTTGGTCCACCAATTATTGTCTCTCTTACCAGAAAGATCTTTTGTAAAATAATATTACCAAGTGCCGGCAAGGATACAGGGAGACAGTTAATAACATACACTACTAGGAAAAGTATAAATTGATATTACCTTTCCGGAGGGAAATATGACAATACATCAAAAACCTTGAAATATATATAGGAGGATTCCACATCTGATAATGGCAAGCTAAATAATTAGAAATGAACTTCCTACTAATGACAGCTGAAAAAGCTGATGAAATATATATTTCTTAAAGTTTCCTTAAAGGAACCTATAAGCTAACAAGACAGAAACAAATTATAGGGCCAATATCTAGGAAAAAATGAGAAAACCCAAAAAAGTAAGACCAGGACTCAAGTGTATTTCTGGATCCAGAAGAAATAATTTTGAGATTAGGCTGTTGTTTTGGTGGCTTCACAAAGTTAAGAAAGAACAAAAGACAAAGCCTAGGGCCCACCAAAGGTGGAGGTCTCAGATAAACCACCTACACTTTGAATTGGGACTTTGGAGAGCTATACTCATGATAAGAATTAACCAGAATACCACAGCCTCTGCAAAGATGTGCAGCATGGCTGTGTATCACTTGAGTAACCCAGGGAACCTCAAGGCTCAGCTTGGATTAAAGTGATACCAGACTAACAGCCCTTTCAAGCACCTGATAGTAACAAACAAAAATCTGGTCTTAATGGCCAGGCGTGGAGGCTCATGCCTGTAATCCTAGGACTCTGGGAGGCCGAGGCGGGCGGATTGCTCAAGGTCAGGACTTCAAAACCAGCGAGACCCCATCTCTACTAATAATAGAAAGAAATTAATTGGCCAACTAAATATATATAGAAAAAATTAGCCGGGCATTGTGGTGCATGCCTGTAGTCCCAGCTACTCGGGAGGCTGAGGGAGAAGGATCGCTTGAGCCCAGGAATTTGAGGTTGCTGTGAGCCAGGCTGATGCCACGGCACTCTAGCACAGGCAACACAGTGAGACTCTGTCTCAAAAAAAAAAATCTAGTCTTAAATTGGATATCATCATACAAGTCCTCAAATTATTGCTACAAATGATATTTTTTAAAAAAAACTAATGGGGGGGCAGGAAGCAAGATGGTTTTAAACACTACAACAGCAGGCAAGAAAGAAGAAAAAGAGAATGTTAGACTATCAGCACAAATAGAAAGCACAAAATAAGATGGTAGTTTTAAACAAAAATGTCAGTAAGTACACTAAGTGTAAATGGAATAAATCTCCCAATTAAAAATCCAACCATATGCTGTTTACAAGTGACTTATCTAAAACATACAGTTACAGAAAGTTTGAAAGCAAAAGGGTGACAATGGGTATATCACACAAATTCCAACCAGAAAAGGGGAGTGTGGCTATATTAATATCAGACAAAATAGAACTAAAAGCATTTCCAGAGATGAAGAGGGTCACTTCACAATGATGAAAGGTTCCATTCACCAAGAGTATACAAATGTTTGGACTAAAGATATATTAAGGAAAAATTGATAGAGTTACAAGGGTTGGGAGAGAGTTTCTGCAGCCTGGCTTTGCTGGCTCAGCCTCAGCAGAGAAGTCTGAGGAAGGGCGGCAGAGTGCAGAACCTTAACCCTTTCAAGTCAGGAGGGGAAAGAAAGCTTTCAAAAGAAACAATGACGGTACAAAAAAATTGTGGACTTTTCAAGAAACTGATTCATAGGGAATTTAGTTCTGTGATCATTCCTTGGTCCTCTTGATGAAAAAGAAAGAATGCAAATAATCAGGATGTGTAAATTCCTTTTATAACAAAAATTCTGTGGGAGGAACATAGCCATAAAATACAACTATAGAGGAAATATATACCAGCCACCTAAAATGTCTAGTCCTTCATTTTGACCAGGAAAAAATAATAAAGGATCACCATATGTGGTGGGGGGTGGGAGGGACGATTTTTAGCATAAAGATCTAAAAGTAAGATAAACAGAGTAACTAATTTCTGAGGAAATAGTGACAATTCAGGAAACTACAGTTAACTAAAACAAAACAATATAAAGTAACTTTTAATATCCTCAGAAAGAATCAAGATGATACAGACTCAGGAAAAAAATACCAAATGAGAAGCAAATACCATGAAAAGATAATAATCAAAGAGATAAAAAGAATTCTTAGAAGTAAAGATGTGATTGTTGAAATAAGAAGTTCAATAGAAGGGTTGAAAAATACAACTGAAGAAATTTCCCAGAATTTTGAGTAAAATGACATAGTGATAGAAAATATTTATGAAAAGATAAGATGCATACAGGGTGTGATGGTTAATTTTATGTATCAACTTGACTATAATTTTATGTATTAACTTGATAGCTGGTAAAACATGATTTCTGGGTGTGTCTGTGAGACTGTTTCAGGAATACATTAGCATTTGAATTAGTAGACAGAGTAAAGAAGATCTACCCTCACCAATGTGGATGGACATCATCCAATCCTTTGAGAGCCCACATAGAACAAAAAGGCAGAGGAAACACAAATTCATATTCTCTCTCTCTCTCTCTCACTCTGTCATTCTCTCTCTCTCTCTCTCTCTCTCTCTCTTTCTCTCCCTCCTTCAGCTGGGACATTCATCTTCTGCCCTCAGACATCAGAGGTTCTTGTTCTTGGGCCACAGGACTCTAAGAGTTACTTTAATGGCCTCACTCTCTACCCCAGTTCTCAGGCCTTGGACCAGGAGTTCCACCGTTGGCTCCCCTGGTTCTCAGGCCTTTGGAATTCAGAGGGTCAATCCAGGAGGTACAACATCCAACTAATAAGAATTCTAGAGGGAGAAAATAGAAGGAAGAAAATTAAGAAGGAAATTATAAAATACACTAATGCTTAGGAAAGACGTAAGTTTACAGTTAGAAGAACTCACCAAGTGGCAAGCACAGTGAATGAAAAAAGAATCTCCCTAAACTCACACTGTAAAATTTCAGAACACCCAGGGTAGAGGCATGACTAAAAGCTTCCAAAGTGGACCCACAGGTCATACACAAAAACCAGAGTTGCCTCAGACTTCACAGAAATAACACTGGCTGCTGGAAAATAATAGGGCAATGCCTTAAAAGTTCCACCTTTTAAAGCATTTTTGACCTTGAAGTCTATACTCAGCCAAACTGCCAGTCAAGGGGAAAAGCATAATAAAATAATTTTAGACATGTAAGATATTAACTTTCAGTAAAAATGGCAGGTGATCACACATGTTTATTCCCTCTCCCTCCCAAAGCCACACAAAAACAACAGTAAAGTAATAAAGAAGGCAGTAGCTAGGGTGGCCACACATCCTAGCTTGCCCAAGGGTTGTCCCTCCACAATTCTTAAGCACCCCCTTTCACTGCCAGAAATGTCTTGGTCCAAATGAAAATTATATGGTCACCCTGTTACTAATCTGAAGGGAAAAAAAATGCCCTAGCAATTTCAACAGATCTGGGGGAGGTGGAAAACAAAGAGAAAAATGATAACTGATCTAGCAGAATAAGCTACAACTTAAGTTCTGCAGAAGGGAATGCATGTGGAAGTCAACGTGCCCTTGGAAACTCCTGAGTCTTTATTCTCTGGGGAAAGCAAAGAGGTTCTTTATTCTTTATTATAGAGAATTCAATAATTTCATGAAGCACAGGACTGGAAACAGGTGAGTTCAGTGAAACAATATGCACAGTGGATAGTAGGTCTTCTTCCCTTTTACATTACTTTGAACCCAGAACACCAACAGCTAAGCATGTTTGCTTGCTTTGCTTGCTTTTTATGTTTCTATAAAAATTAGAGAGAAATTTGTTCCTTGGTGGCCCCAAAAATGTAAAAGGAGATAGTGACTGAATGTTGCCATGAGCCCATAATTTCCGCCTTGAGTAGAATAATGAAGATGGGAAACCTCCCCACCAGTTGCACCGTCAATCTCTCTATCACCTGCTCCATCTCCAAAGGAATTGCAACAGTTCTAGGACCCCAAGCCTTTCATACACTTGAAGAAGTCCGCATTTGGTAAGGAACAAAGAGAGAGTGCAACTCTTTGACCAGTCTCTGTCTCTTGGTATCACAATTTCCACTTCATGGAGAGAATCAGAGAATGGTCTAGGTCCACCCGTAGCCCCCTCAAAAAAATAAGACTTCTCTAATTTTGGCCCTCCCTAGAACACTAGTGCTATGTTATCAGACTATGTTTAATTATTTGTTTACATATCTGTCTCCATCTCTAAACTCCAAAATGCATATTGATGAAAATGGTGTATTATTCGGGGTTTGTATCTTCAAGATGAGCTCAGTGCCTGGCAGCTTGTTGAATAAATGAGTCTAGGAGATTACTGGCAATGAAGTAGTTTGCACATGAGAGTATCAAAGAATAGTATTAACACCTCTGAAATCCTTCTTTTGAAAATCATCAAATATTATTCATGTTATTCAAATGCATACACGTGAACTATGCAACGTACCTGCATCAGGATCTTTAGGCGATCTAATGGCGCCGTGCATGTCCGAGCACAAGCACCAGCGATGCCTCCAGCCAATAGATATTTCCACAACAGGCCAGATTTTCTTTCTTCATCAATTAAATTATGAAAAGCCCAACTATCTCCCATATCAATTCCCTGTTAAAATGAAAAAATAATAATTAGATGATCTCAAGTGAAAATTTTACCTCCTTACAAGATCTAAATAATGTTTTATATATCTCAGCTCCCCAGTAATTTAATATCTTATCCTAGAATATTGTGCTTCATCATATGTGGGAGCTAAATATTAAAACAATTGATCTCATGGAGACAGAGAGTAGAATGATGATTACCAAAGAGTGGGAAGGGTAGCCGGAGGGGTTATAAAGTGGGGATGGTTAATGGGTACAAAAATATATTTAGATAGTTAGATAGAATGAACAATATTTGATAGCACAATAAAGTAACTACAGTCAACAATAAGTTGTGGTATACTTTAAAATAACTAAAAGAGTGCAATTGGAATATTGCTAACACACAGAAATGATAGATGCTTGAGGTGATGCAGACTCTAATTACCCCGATTTGATAATTACACATTTTATGCCAGTATCAAAATATCATGTGTACCCTATAAATATATACAACTATTATGTACCCATAATAATTAAAATTTTAAAATGGAAAAAGAAAGAATATCATGCTCCAGTAACTGGTACAATTTTAAATAACCCATAAATCTAAAAATCTAAACCATTTTCAATTAAAAATGCAGAAAGAACAATCTTTCAAATTCTAATAAATATTTTTAGCTATGGTGAAACACAGGCTACACAACCTACTAATGAGTTAGTAGCTATTTAATTGGCAATAACATAAAATATCTTCAGTGTTCAAGATCTAGTGGACCCCATGTTATCTTCAGACTCTTTACCCTTAACCAAATAAATATAAAACATACAACCACATTTAAGAGCCATTTCCTTTTACATCTTTACCTACATTGGAAGTGACAAAAATCTGGGTCTTTCCATGTAGTGCCCAAAGCAGATAAGAAGCTCTGCCGCATGTATATCATAACTAGGAATTTTGTGAGTGTCTAGAAGATCGATCATATATGTCATGATTAAGAACCTGGGCTCAGGAGTCAGATGGAACTCAAATGCCAACCTCATGAATTCCTACCTGAATGACCTCTCTGGGTCTCAGTTTCCTCAAATGCAAAGTAGAGACAATACTACTACCCACTTTATAGACTTGTTAAGATTAAATGACTTTAAAGATTTAGCACAGTTTTTAACACTAAAAAACAGTGAATGTTAGTTATTGATATTAGTTGTAAAACATAGATCGTTTGGTGGCAATTGGGACCACCAAGTGCCTATGTTGTGCATAGTCATTAGCAATAATGTGTTAAATAAATAAAAACTAATACAGTTTTGTTAAATCTGTTAAATATCTGTTAAATAAATAAAAACTAATACAGAGCAAAGCCAGCACTGTATTAAAGTTCTATATATCGTCTTAAATTCTCATAATAACCCTAAGAGAGTATTATTATTTCGATTTTACAGTTAAGAAAACTGAGGCCCAGAGAGATTAAATAATTTATCCCAACTCATCCAGATAGTAAGTGGCACAGCTGGTATTTGAACCAAAGCATCCTGAATCCAGAGTTTACACTCTGTATTCCACCCCTGCAAAACTAGCTGCTTTCTACTTCTGTGCTGTACAGCTCTACTGCCAAATATATTCGCTTCTTGCGAAATTACTACAAGCCAAACAGTAAAAGTGCCCCTGGAACAAATGAAGCACCCTTTGTTCGTGCTATACCCAAAAAGTCAGTTTATTGAGTTCAATTTATATTCCTTATTAAGTTATCACAGACACTATGTCATTTCATCTTCAAAACAGCTATTGTCCATGTCTTTATCTTCCAATCTTCATTATGAATCAGAAAATTTATCCTATATTAGGCATACAATAAATGCATTTTTTCATTGGTTTGAATTTCCTTTAATCATCTTTAAAAGGAAAAGCACAGAGTGAAAACTACCAAGAGGATAAAATTTTCTCTTAATGATTACATATTTTTATTATTAAAAGAATGTTGGTAACTAAAGAATGTCATACGTATCACGGGAAGAGTTAAGAAGACACGCTGTTAAATCAAAACCACAATGAGATATCACTTACTCCAGTGAGAATGGCCTTTATTAAAAAATCCCAAAACAATAAATGTTGGCGTGGATGCGGAGAGATAGGAACACTCCTATATTGCTGGTGGGACTGCAAACTAGTTCAACCTCTGTGGAAAGCAGTATGGAGATACCTTAAAG